>RJWH01001908.1:0-294748 GCA_004363575.1 Solenodon paradoxus
ATTGAAAATAGAACAGAAAAATTAGAATGCCCCATTCGATTTGAACATTTTTGCTTCTTCATTGATAAATAATTAAGACACATAAAAGATCTTTTATGTGAATATACACATGGTGTTAACCCATATTTTTTCATTTGTTAAACATTCCCTAAGATATATTTCTCTAATAAATGCAAAGTTTTCTTGACACTCAAGTCTGTCCTATACTTTCAAAGACCTTGCAAATTCTTCTTGACCAAATTTGAATGAAAACATTCTATTAGCTTCTCTAATTTAAAAGAATTTATTACTTTCTCCATTCTCACACAGTTGGGGTGGTATGTTGAGGACAGTTCTACTATTCCAACCCATTTTGGCTTTACATTTCCATCCAAGAACCTGAAGTACAGACAGGAATATTACTTAAAATGTCAAAAGCTTAACAAACCATAGGAGATAGGTGAATGTAGATGCTGAAAACATAGACCTTTGTCATCAGTTTTCCCAGGCGTTTGCATATCATCAGGCCTTAATCTAGTCTGTGATTCTGAAGGAGACTGTAATCTCAAGGATGAATAAATCACTTCTTGATTGCTCATCCCTACAGTAAGAAGAGAAATATGAATGGAGAGGATGCATTTATTAATACCTTCAAGTGTTTGACATAAGTAGACTAAGCCTTATTTATATCTGAAATAGAAAACCTTTTAGCATTTCTGTTAAATGTCATGTATGCACTTAGTGATTAGTACCATGATTATAAAAAATGTGGAAAGAATTTTTTAATCTATCAATTGATTGAATAGTCTGGGTCCTATTCACCCAATTTACTTGAATATGTTCAACATACATACATAAATATTAGGTAAAATTGATACCATCCAGATGACTGACATTTTTTAAACTAACAATTCAAAAAACAAAAATTCCATGTATTTGAAATTTAAAAAAAAAATACCTTGGCTTAAAAAACTCAGTGTTCAGATTTATATGCAAATATTAAAATATTCTTATATTCTTTTAACTATAACATGCCTCTACCTGATTGTTTCCAATAGTATATTCCAGACATTAACTGCGAAAGAATTATTTGAGGTTAACACTGCATATTGGTTAGTGTTCCAGATCCCAGCATCCCATGCAAGATAATGCTGAATAAATATTGCTTATATTGGATCCCTGTGTACTTCATCTTAAATGATATATATCAATATTTTATAAATAATCTTGTACTGTATAATGCTACCAGAGAAGCCTTTATGAAAATAAAATGTCCAGTCTATTCATGGATAACAATATAAATCAAAATTAGTAAATAGTAAATATTTAAAATTTGTTTCTTATGAGTATGAAAACATATCCCAGAAATAAGAAATATAGAAAACAAATTGTAATAACTATATTTTTTAATTTATCAAATTTTCTAAACTTACTTACATTTTCCCTAATTTCTTAAGGAAAATGAGTCTTTTCTATTACAGAATCCTTCAAGATTGATGGCAATATGTATGTAAGTAGACCCAAAGGCCGAGACACTTTCTTTACTGGAGGATCTGCTATGTGTATAACCACATGAACCCCACCAAGCTGATAGCTATTTCTTATTGTCCCCATTTTATAAGCAAAGTACGTTAGGCTTACTTGCCCAAGGACATAGCACAGCGAATTCTTGTCCCATGTTTAGAATCAGGCCTGACTGAATATAGAACGCAGATGGACTATGAATTCAAACGGCCAGGATTTTTAACAAGCTCTTCCCACAAAGCATGAATCCTGGAAACAGAGCTGGCTTGAAATACCAGCCCTGTCTTCTATTTTGACTTGAAGCAAGTCACCTCATTTCTCTAAACCTAGGATTCCCCACAGTAAAAGTGATATTTGCCTTTCAAGGTTGCTGTGAGGATTAAATGAAATAGGGTATAAAGCACCTAACGACTTGGTAGATACATAGTGGGCACTCATGAAACCTTACATTTTATTATTTGAGGTCCAAGAGTCAAATCCTTCCTAGCTATAAAAATCTGAACAATCACTCCAAAAAAGCTTTCCCTTTCTTCACATGTTCAGCAAGAGCATCACTCACTTCACAAAATTGGAAGAATTCAATGAAATTTTACACTACAGATATTCTTAGCCTTCAAAATAAATGTATTTCTCTCTTTTTCTCCTCTCCTCTCCTCCCCTCCCTTCTCATCTCTTCTCTCTCACAGCTACATCATCTTTTGAAACATGTCAGTGCAGATCCTTGGAAGAAAGTTAAGTGTTGGGAAAGAATGGAGGACACATTAATACAATTTAGGAACTGGGAAACATGTGCTAGAAAAACCATTCTGTGACCTCAACTCTGATTATTTATATCTTACTGCTCCATGGAGACATTAGGGATGTCAGAATATTTTGTTTTGATTTACCTTATAGCTGGTGAGAGCGGTAGTTCTCATGATGAGCCTAGACAGACGCAGAACACTTTTTCACTCTTACATAGTTACTGTGTCTCTCTTCTGACTCACTCCAGTGATTACCATCGCTGTCTTGTTCATTATTGTAACTGCAGCACCTAGAAGAGAGATGGTGCCTACAAGTGCACTGCGTGAGCAAATGGATTCAAGTTCAGAGGCATTGGCTATAAAATCTAGATTTTTCAGTTTTAGAAAGACAAAATGAGATTAATAATGGAAAGATAAAGTATGCAACTGCTCCTTCTAAACTCGTTTCTTTTTATTGCTGAACTCTGAATTTCTGGAAAAGGCAAATTTTTCTTGCATAAGGAAACAACCAGCATTAGAAGACAATAGCCATAACTTCAGAAGGGACTAATGGAAAACTTATGGTATTTTTTGATCGAAGGAGCACAAAATCAGAAGTGCAAACCTCCATCTATTTTAAAACAGAAAGATGACGAATGTTTTAAAATGTTGTCTTCCAAATTCACTTTTATGCAAAACACATAATCTCTACACAATATGAATAAAGCATGTGCTTATTCACTTCCTGACAATTTTGCTGTAAAGTTATTTGATTTTGAATTTGGAAAACCACATACTTTACCAATTCCTTCCTGACAATACTAACTTCGTCAACTAGAAACTTATCACAAAGCTTCTAGTCACACCTTCAGACTTTCCGAAACCTCAATGGCTTATCATTTCACAGAAGCATCCTGTTCCTCCTGGCCTAGGCTGAAGTGGACGATGTCTGGGGTAATCACCAGCTCCCAGGAAAAGGTCTGCATCGCTCTATTGGGAAGAGTAACCTCACCTAAGCAAGCTCTCAAAACCCAGGTTATTGGTCTCAGTGCCTAATCTTTGTCACTCAGCAGTACTATTTCCTAGGTCTTCCAGTAAAAACTCAAAAGGACTCGTTTGAGGTTTCCTGTTCCCCAAATTAGCTACCTCGTTTTTCCTTTTTGCTGTTACAATAAAAACTACTCAAATGTTCTAGGGTTTAAATCCTTCATATTGTTCGAACTGGTCTCACCATCCTCCCTCCAATTTCTAAGCAACTAAGTGAGAGGGTCACCTCAAGAAATAAGCATGAAAAAAACAATGGAGAAAGAAAGTATTGCAGATGACTATTGGGGTTCTAAGGGATAGTCTACTCACAGGTTGAAAGGAAAAAGTTCTGTGAAGTAGTGTCCCAATTAAACATTGACTCTTCAATCAGTAGCTTTCCAGTATTATTATCCAGACTACAAGCTCACCATCGTATCATTTATTTACCTTATTTTCATTATTTTTCTAATTTTCTAGTTTAATTCATTATCCATTCATGCTACAAACCCAAAATTAAAATAATAAAGTGTCCACACAAAAACATGGAAGTGAACATTTAATACCTTTAACCATAATTGCCCAAACTTTGGAGCAACCAGTTCCTTTAGTAGATGAATGGATAAACGGTAGTATTCACAGAAAATGGAATGTTTCTTCTTCAGCATTTTTTAAAATAAGCTAATTTAAAAAAAAAAAAAGACAAAAAAGTTACTAAGCCATGAAGACATGAGGAGAGACTTAAATGTTTGTTACTAGGGCATTTATGTATTATGTATTATGTATTTTTAGGGTAGTAAAAATGCTCTATATATGATAGAAAGATGTTATTATCTATCTATTCAAACCAAAAGAACATAAACTACCATAATCTATGGACTATGGGTGGTCAGTTTTACTACTCTAATACATGCACCACTCTGGAGAGAAATGTTAATAATGAGACATGGGTGCTAGAAGGTATAGGAGAAGTCACTATAACTTTCTCTCAATTTTGCTGTGGATCTAAAACTGCTCTAAAAGTCTAAAAAAATTCTATGGATCGGTGCTTTGAACTTACAGTATAACCCATGTTCACTGATCTCACATATTTCGAGTAAAAATAAGTAGTCTAACAATACATAAAATCTCAGCTGATAATCTCAGCTATCATTAATCTATTTAAAATATCCATATTAATACTCACTCAAATATCAATGAAATATTTCCCAGTACAAGATGCAGACACACAATACCTGGAAACTCAAAATAAAAATATGTAAATAAATTACAATGTAGAATCTGGCAGATCATCCACATTTTCACCAACCCTCTTTTCTGTGTTGTATTTTTACTTTGTCTATGCAAAGTTAAAGTGCTCTATTCAGACTATCCTTGAGAAATTTGGTTTACAGTGGACTACATCCCAAAGACATACATGTTGTGTTCAAATATACAACTGTGTGGTTTACGTGTAGATACAAAATTCATGGTAATTGAAAGTTTTCCATAGGATAGAAATCAATCTTTTCCACCTCAGACTAAGTTACAAATAATGAAGGCAGAAATACAAGAGAAAAAAACCTTCAGTACTTTTCCATAACTATGTTATGGAAAAAAACTGAAAAGTGCTGGATAATGACACTCCATTCCATTCCATGAAAAGGGAAAAAGGAGGGTGAACAGAACCAATAATTGAGAAACATGTTTATTGCCAGAGACCTCTTTATTATTGGGGTTGGCCAAGGGATGTATTTGCTGACCTGAGTACTAAAAAAAAACTATTTTCACATAAAACTAGTGTTATACAAATAATCATCACTGTCAAGCAGTAGCTTATAATCGAGTCAGTTGACTCAAAGGAGGTACAAGAAAATCAGAGATAATATAAAATATTTATCCAAATAAGCTTTTCTCCAATCTTCTTTTGAATGTAAGAAACTTAGCAGCAGAGACAGAATGTAAAAAGAAAATCAGCACTAGAAGGAATTAGAGAATGAGCACAGAGTTAATGTCTAAAAATATACTTAAAAATTTATGGACCCATAGAAAGTTCTAGGAGTCCTTGTCTTACATCTAAGTGTAAGAGAAGAATGAGTTTGCACTGCACAATCATCAAAGATCAAATCTACAACTTGAACAAAAACATTTTTATTTAAGAGACCAGAAAATGATGCTAGTATAATTCTGCATAATGGAAATCAGGTAAATTCCCATGGCATGCCTGAAGAGGATGGCCATGCATTTTTGTTAAGTGTTAAGGACCAGATAGCACTCCATAGTAAACAGGCTACCAGTCACTGCTCTAGAGTTACACTGTTCAACGGGTAACCCAAGCTCATGTGGCTATCTAAATTTAATGTTAAATAACATTAAAAAAAGGATCACTTGGCAACAATTATACTAGAAATTCCACCCTTAAGTGAAAAATCAACCATAAGATTTAGTTCTTACTTGACAACTACAAACTAAAATTGGAACAATATAGACGATTAGCATGGCCCCTGATTATGGATGACACATAAATTCATGAAGCATTCCATAGTTTTGATATAACCATATGGCAAGCAGTATGGAGATTCCTCAAAAAACTGAGAATGGAAATTCAGGTATTTACCCTAAAAACACATTTATTCACAGATATATGAATCCCCATGTTCATTAGTTATTTACAATAGCCAGAGCTAGAAACAACATAAATGTCCATTGACGAATGGATAAAAATGTGGTATATATAAAACATGGAATGTTATGTAGCTGTCAAAAAGGTGAAACCCAGCAATTCACAACATGGATGGACCTAGAGGGAATTATGCTTAGCAAAATAAACCAGGAGAATGACAGATGTATATCACTGACATGAGTAGTAGTAGACAGCAAGCAAATTAATGAACTGAATTAAACAAAAATTAACTAAATCAAGTAGAAAAAAAAGCAAAAAAAAGGTTGCAAGAAAGGAAGGGAAAAGATGGGAACAGGGTGGAGGGGATTCATTTTAAGGTGAATAAAAAACTGGTTGAATTTAACATATTGTATACAAAATTGATTTGTTATCATGTATACCTTAAACGTTTGCTATAATGCAATATTCCCTCAATTAAATCAATTATAGAAAATACATTATTAAAACACTATTACAGTTTGAAAGAATGCTAATTATGCAACTTAGATTGGCATATGGATGTTATTTTTACAGTTCCTTGAAGTTTTCAATGTTTGACATCATTCATAAATAAATGTTGGGGAAAATATTTTCATAGGATTACAAATTCACTAGTCACATCTCAGTAGCTATATGTAATAGGTTATAAGCAAAAAAAATGAGAGATCGTCTCACACACATGAAAATAGTTATTATCCAAAAGACTAGAAACAAGTGTTGTTTCAGAAAAAGGAAATGCAAATGATGCAAAGGAAAACTTATGTACTGTTGGTGGGATTGTAAACTGGTAAAACCACTAAGAAAAGTAGATTTCTCACAAAATTGAAAATAAAAATTTCATGATTTCATTAATTCCCTTATTATTCCATTTAATACTGCTAGTATCTTTACAAAAACACTAATTTGAGAGATAAGCACTATTAATTTTATTGCAACATTATTTGCAATAGCCAAGAGCTAGAAGCAACCTAAGTGCCCACTGACAGAAACAACGAAAATGTTATATGTATACAGATAGATATATATGAATATTACTACATAGCTATGAAATAAGGATGAAATTCTGCTATTTAGAACAAGATAGGTGGATCTAGAGCAAATTATGTTTAGCCAAATAAGGAAAGTCAAATAGCACATGATTTTCTCATATGTAGTATACAGAAACCAAATAAACAAATGAGTCAAATAAAAAACTAGACTTTTAGTCTACAGGACCAATTTAATGATTATCAGAGGGGAAGGGAAAGGGGGACAAGTTGGGTAAAAAGGGCTAATTACACGGTGAAAAACAGAATTAGAGGCTGCCCTGGTGGAGAATCACCTCTGGTCAAGCACAGTCCATACATCCAAATGTCCTGGGGCCCATGGGCACAACCAAGATGAACAACTAAATAAAAGTAAATAAAAAATGCTTCTTCCTTCTCTCTTCCTGACTGTACCTTTCCTTTAAAAACAAAAAAACAAACAGAATTGGGTTATTGCTGATGAACTTAAAGTATTATATACAGAGGTTGTTTTGTTGACTTACAATGATGTATACCTTAATCCTACATATTACAACTCATTGTGCTTTCAACTTTTTTTAATTGAAAAATTAAGCAGAGGTTCAGATAGAATGAAAAATACCATAGGGCATAGTTATAAACAAAAGAATTAATGAAAGATCAAATCTATCAGAAAGAGGTTTAAGGGAACTGGGAATAATGATGGGACTTGTATTCACTAGAAGTTAAAATAACAAAAGAAAAACTATATACGCACATACACATATGCGCACACATACACACAAACACACACATTTAAATCTTAAATAATCTGTAAAGCTGAGAACTCATTTAGTTCCCACAGATAACTATATATAGATATTAAAATAAGGAATAAAGGCATAATAAAAGATGTGCCTAACTTGGGATCTAACTACTCTTGTAATATTTTAGGAAATCAGTTTATATAAAAAAATACTTAAATGTAAATAATCCCTGAGGGGTTTATATTAAGTGTAAAACATCCAGATCCTCCTATATACAACTTCTATAAGCACCAAACATTTAAATCCAATCAAGAAGGGAAGAAATAAAGGAAGTTTTAAAATTGCCTTTAACGGTTAGAAATCTGACTATTTCTACCCGCAAGAACTTCTGCCATAGGATGTACCTACTAGAACAACTTTTTGTTATCTTTAAAGTAAATGAGAGATACAGACTCCTAAAAAATAATAAACACTCTCCATCCAGGCTTTGACATGTTTTATTGGAGCAAAATTTCAGTGAAAGGCAGCTGTACCTGTGGAATTTAAAGTGTGTGGGACCACCCAACCCACTTGGACCCAAGTGAAGATAACGATTAAGCCTGATTATATATTTTCTTATTTTCAGTTTGCATACCCCCAAAATTGTTTGCTTCATAAAAATCTCAGTTTTGTAAGTGACAAACCCACCCTTCCCTTTCCCTTAATTAAATATAAAAAGTTTCAAAAAAACATACAATTTATATCGGTTTAATCTTGAAATGTAATCCAATAAGACTAAAAACTAAACATTTCAGGTCCTGTACCAAATAGTAAAATACTCGAAGGCCTTCAGGATCCCTAAAATTTAAAAAGATAAAGGTTACTTTTTTACTCCTAAAATGAAACAACATAGTTTAAGTTACTTCCTAAAAGAAAATGAAAAACAGAAACTTAATACAAATTAAAGGAATTCAGGAGAAAGGAAGGATCTGCTGATAACTGACGTAAACATACTTAATAATAACCATATTTATCTTTTCTACAGGGAAAAAATATACTCATTTTCTCTAACAGTATTCATACCACATTTGAAGTATTAAAAAAAATAATATTAATAATACTGTATAACATCACTATGGAATTTTGGTGTCTATTTTTTCCATAACTAAAACCATTCCCTATTTTCTATTTAGAATTACTTTTCCATATATTAAAAAAAAAAAATTGCAAATAATTTTCAATTACTTTAACAATTCCCTCTTTGTTAGACATTTGGGATTTTTAAAAAGGGTCTCAGTAACCATTTTCATGAAGAAAAAAGTTTTCTCATTATTTGAGAAATTTCCTTAGAACAGATGCTCAGAAACGAAATAAAAAGGTGAATAAATAGTATTAATGGCTTTTGATGCTTATTACCAAATTGTTTTCCAGGAAAAAAATGTACAAATTTACATTCCCAGTAGGGTATATAGACATGTCCTCATCAACTGTAGGTAAATTAATCTGATAACTTAAAGTATCTGGTCAACTTTTATGAACCATTTTGTATCCAATAATAATTATGCATTCGTTCCTTTCTCATTTCTTCTAATAAATACTAACAAAGTACCTATTATGTGGTAATTTCAGATATACAGTGAAGTTCTCATGCAGCTTACAATCAAACCAGTAATGCAAATAAGTAATTTATTACTATTTAGGGTGATAGAAAAAAGAGCACTATTAGGACATTTTGAAGGGAAAGATTGGAAAGAAATTACTAGAGGCAAAATTTTTAGAAAAAGATAATAGTGTATGCTATAGAGATACAGAACTTGAGAAGATATATATTAAAGTTACACTTAAAACTCTACTGGATTTGTTCCATGTCTTTCAAGTATTAAACCCAAGGATGAGTATGATATGATATGGGCCTAAGGAGGCTGATATGATACAGTAAGGATTCCTTGTAAATTTTGCCACATAGTATCCAACATAGTTAATAAAATTTGGAAATTATTATAAAGAGTTGTCAGAGTAAGATTTTTTAGTAATCAGTAAAATATACTGCTTACTTCTTATCGAAGTTTTATGGAACACCTCTTTAATGAATAAAAATAAGGATTATAGCTGCATAATAAACTATAGGAAGCACTGAAATAATGTTAGCAGATTGGCTATAGTTGTAAAGTGAGCCTAATACATTATGTCAATTTAATAAAAATGCTTTATCATACTTACTTTGACTGATTTACATCAATAAGAGAGCCTATTTTTGATGTGGTGAAAGAAATGTGTTCATCTCCAATTACAATTTCAAGCTCCTGAAAAAATAAAATAGAGAAATGCAGTTAATATAAAACTTAAAAAAAAAAAAAAAAAAAAATTTCTGGAGAGATCTGTATTTCTGCTTCCAAGAGGTCCCAAATTCAACTATAATTTTTCTAGCCACCAAAAAGGAGGGAAAAAAAGAACAAAAGAAATTTGATCTCTTAGACATAATCTATGTCCATAAAATTAAAAAACTCATTGAATGATCAGAAATTCCCTTATTTGGACCACAAAGAATTGTCTTCCAAAAATAAAGAAGATACTATATAAAAAGAATGATATACTCAAGAGACACATTATCATTTCTTACAATGTCAGCAAAAACTAAAGTCATTACTCTGAAGCACAATACTTTTAAAAAAATAACATGATTATAAGCCTACTTTTAATAAAATATATAGCTACCCTCTCCATGAAGCTTTCAAAATAAAATCTGTATTAATAGCATCTTTTTAGCACCTACTGTGTGTCAGGCCCTGCTGTTAAAAGACTTCTACAAACATTTATAATCCGTATTTAAATCCGTATCACATAGGTTTTATTAGCGCAATTTTTTTGTGTTGTTCATTTTTTATTATTCCCCCAACCTGGGTCACAAACCCAGTTTCCTATGATTTTACATGATATGCCCCAGCTGTCAACCTAGTACCCGAGACACCAGGACACTCCAATTAGCCTAATCTTACAAATGTCACTCACAAAGCATAGGAAAAAACTTAGTATTTATAACTACTAGTAAATGATGATACTTATATTTGAATCTTAGACTGTAAGAATGACTTGTACTCGTTTGACTTCACAATTAAAATTAAGAATAGATGAAATATACCACAGTATATCCTAGTATGACATAATTACTATAATAAATCACACTAGGGAGCCTCTTAAGTATTGCTTTTAGATATTTTCTCTGCAAATCTAAAACCAATACTTAAGAAGCTCCATAGTGATATTTCAAGTTAAATTTACAGATGTCATTAAAAACAGCCTTAGCTATGTATTTGATCAAAGAACCTAATTATGCAGCTTATGGCACACATAAAATGGAGAATTGGCTTAACAATCATAAAATCTTTTGACTTAAATAACCAACAGACAATATCTGCAGCATGCCTAATCTTCATTAACCAAACACATAAACACATCAAGTAGGTAGATCAAAACAATAGGCTTTCTCCGAGAAAAAGATAGCTTTGTTGCTATTCATGTATTTTGTATGTACAAATGCATAAAACAAAACGAGATATGAAAGAACTTTAAAAATATTTATAACTCATAAAATAAACACTGTTAACTATTATCTTTGCTTTCCTAAATATTACTTTAGATAGCTAAATTACTACCACAGTGAAAGAGCCTCTGTTAGATTTATCCACATTTTATCCATATAAAGCATAATCCTCAGGAAAATACAAAAGTGAAATGAAGTGCTTCTTACTCCAGGGGTCGTATCTCACTTCTCGACAAGTTGAAAAGACCCAGAAATCAAACTGTCTAATCAGGCTGTCAAATTTCTTCAGAAGTTCTTTGAGGAACATCAGTTATTCTGAAGAAACTATGAGAAGCAAAGCTAATAGCTTGAACAAAGAAATCAATCTAATCCCTTTGTGGCATAAAAAATCTTAAAAGTGATAAATTTAGCCAATAAAAATCTTTTTCAATATATTAAAAACTTGTACTTATTTCTAACAAAAGTGACTGACATACAATAAAAATTATTCACAAATAAAAACTTCCTAACTTGGCTGGAGCAGCTACAGAGAAAACAATTTTAGATTGAATTTACTTTACCACTACTTTACCACTCAGAAGTAGCACAGAAAATGAGACCAGGTGCCTCCTAAATGAAAAATCAAATAATCCATTGAAAAAAATCAATGAGTATCCATTCTAAAAAAATAAGGAGAAACATAACAATTATACTATCAGTTGTTAATAGTTACACGTTTAAAGAGTCACCAAATACAAACCTGTCGGCCAACCCTGTCAGGGGGAGGCCACAAAGCATCATCTTCTTTTGTAATTTCACTGTCATCAATAATTCTCTTCAGTTCTTCCATCACACTCTTGTGTACATATGCCTGAAAGTTATAATAAAAACTTCAGAATTCGTCTTTCTCCCCACAACTTAGCAGAAATGATAAAAAAGATTACAAGCACTGAGTATTCAAATACAGTGTCACAGAAAAATTTAATGTTGATTCCAAAAGTATAAGATAGGAGAGAATCATTCATCCTTCTTGTTATTTTTCTTCATTCTCCTGCCCTTTCCTTTAATATACATTTATTAAATTTCCCTCCACATATCACTAGTTGCCTTTAAATGTCCTGCATTCACTCTGCTTTCATAACATGAGTAGTTAGTGGACCAGCACAAAAACTATAAGCCCATTTTCAATCATAAATTGACTTTTTTACAATATAGACTTAGGTGTATTTATATACATCTAAAATGGGTTAAATATAAAAAGTTAGACATTAAAAAAAGCTTACCTCTTTTCTGATCATAACATCATTTTTGTAATTGCTGTTGTTGGCGTATCTAAGCTTTCCTGTGGGGAGTGGAAAAAAATTCAATCTATAACAGCAAAAACTGCTAAAAAAAAAAATAAATAAGGAAAAAAATGACATTGTAAGCGATTTTAAAGGCAAAGGCCATTTTATATTACTAATTGTATTAATGTAATTGTCCTAATGTAAGATCAATACTAGACATATAAACACTCAAACATTTTGTTAAGTTGGCTAAAGTTGAAGCTAGTCAAATTTTTAAGATTGTATACCTTTGATACTTTTTAAATTTAAAATATTCAACATAATTTTTGAATATTTCAAGTCTTTAATATAATTCAACACTGAAGGTCATTTTTAATGCCCATTTTCTTAAGATATGTCAGGAACTAGAATGAGAATCAAAAAAAGGAATATTTCTTTTAAAGTTTATGTTCGTCTGTGTGGTGCTAATTTACCCAGAGCATTTAATTTAGTATATAAAACAACCCTAAAATATAGGGTTTTTTTTTTCTCACCTATTTGCGCTTGAGAAAAAAAGTTTAGTAACTTGCCACTTAAGTTCACATGCCATTCTTAATATGCTGTAGTCCAATACTCCTACTTTCCCCACTACTCCAAAATGTTCTCCTGATTATTTTCCTTCAAACTAACTGCATGTATATAATATGGCTATGTTAATATTTTAGAAATACTGACTAGGAAACAAGCAAATTATGGATAAAATTCTGGATAAATTCTGGATAAAAGCTGACTAGTTAGCTGATTTATATTTCATTTTAATTCATCATGACTCCTGTACTCCAATGTATGCTTCTCCTCAGTCAAGAAAGTTACCCAGCTATATATTGCAGTCCTGATCATTCAAAATGATAGGTGATCCTAATGAGGTGATCCCCCTTAGGAATCACAGCCTTTGGGACTATTACTGACGGAAGGATGTGGAGTAGTGTAATGGCCAATAAATGGATGAGAACCACTGTTCTAGAATGAATTTTCCCCAGTAATATTAGACCTTAATAGAAGAAGAGCTAAAAGTAATATGGACAAGCCGAAAGCTGTTCTCAGGAAGAGGCAATGAAAACAGTATCATATAAGCAAGAACAGATGGAAATTTCAAGTAAATATGATTCTTTAGCAAAATTTAGAAGTGCCAGGTCACAGAATAAGCGAGAATAAGGTGGTTAGGATTTCTAAATCAATGCAAGGCTGTTACTACCTTGAGTTCCACCTGAAATGTCTGATACTTGTCCCCTTTCCCAAAATGTGATTTTCCCCCTTTTCTTTCATGCTCACACAGGAGTCTTGTCCAAAGCATGAAAACACAGCATTTAATATCCATACTGTTTTTGTGTTTAGATTCATGTCTTCATTGCCTACCAAGACAAAACTCCTTAAGAGAAATCAAAGTCTTGTTATTCATTACTGTATCCTCAATTTTTTTTTTACTCTCATGTTGCCCAGCATACAACATGTATTCAAAAAAAGAAAACTCTATGTTGTGGGACTGTCCTTGATACAATTCAATATCCAATAACACCACTAAAGAGAATCAGAGCTGTCAAAAGACAGAATTTGATGCACATTATATAGATACATACTCTCTACTCAAGCTGCTCTCAGCAATCACTGCTTTCATCTCTCAAAAGGCAAAATACACCCACTCTCAAGTTTCCAAGCTCATCTCAACCGTCACCTTCATTAGGAAGCTTTCCCTGCTCCTTCACGTAGAAATGACCACTCCCCTTTTTTGTATTCTGTATTTAACCACCTGAAACATATCATTACACGCATTTTTCTATACCTAGGGATCCGCCCCTACCTTCAGAGCAGTCTCGTTTTTCTAGATTTGTTGCCTTCCATACATAACTTTAAGTGAATAAAATGGATATGAATAGGTAGGCCAAATAGGTAGGCCAAACGTCACCAGTCACGGTAAAATTTTAAGCATTCACTGAACCACAGAGTTGGCGGGGGGGGGGGGGGGGGGGATTTGTTCTTCAAAATTTTCAAATAGTACATCAATAAATAAACCAGATGGCCTTCAAGGTTCACTGTTCTAACATTCTGATTACCACAGGTTCCACTTTTCAGCCCTTAGCAGGATTAGTTTTTCCGAATTAATTTAACCGGATTCCTTCTCGCCCCATCGCCGCCTCCTCCGCGGCGCCAGCGCCCAGCCTCTGCTCACCATCTGGCCGAAACTCGAACTCCAAAAACTCGTGACCGAACTTGCCTTTGTGCCCTACATAGTAGCGCAGGTAAAAATCGCTGCCCATGGCCATTTTTGCCGCTGGAAAGCGCGCCGAAGGCCTGGCCAACGTGTTAGCGCGGCGCCTTGCAGTGACGTCAGTCGCTCAGGTTCGTGCGTCACTACAGGCGCGCTCTCTCGCCGCGGAACCACGAGAGGAAAGCCGCAAGGTGGCGTGAGGGAGGTGTGGCGGCACCGGAGGGTGGGTAGCAGGGAATGTGAGCTTCTCTTTACTAGAATCTGAAGCACTTTACGTTCAAAATGAGCCAATAATAAGAGCAAGGCAAAGACGCGGAAATATAACCACATTTTTATGGGCTTACGGTTTGTAAATCGCTTTGACTTTTCCGGTCTCTAATCCCGGCGTCATTCTCTGCGCTGGATATGGTTTTATTCCCCGGGGCCATGAATGAAAATGAAGTCCAGAATTAGGAGTAGAGCTGGGATACAGCCTTTTTCTCCTGCTAGATTCCTAACACGGAACTTTTTTCCCTTGGACAATGATTGGCTCAGCAAGTCACTGATGGCTAGAAACCTGTAATAATAGAGAGAAGGTAGAAAGAATTCGTAAGACATGAGTTCGAAATTTTTGCAAGGCATGTGGAAACTGAAAGTCCCTGACAATCATGGTATAAAAGAATTCCTTTTAATAGCAAAACGTCTAAGGTGCTTCATTCAGAAGGGTAAACCTTTCGTGGCCTGTAGTTTTGGCAGTGTGCTTTAAGATCACATGGTTTAGCCCACGGTCTTACAGGAATTAAATTGGGGAAGTGCCGAATACGCCATTGTGGGATAGTATTGAAGAATAAAAAAAGACAAAATGAGCTTTCATACAAACTCTGTTTTTAAAATATTGTTAACTTTCTTTTACTAAGACACAGTGTAATTGTGTTAGATGGCCTTTAATCTTCAGTGGGATTTAGTAGAAAAAGTGGCAGCAGCTGCCCTGCTGGGGCTGCGGCTCTCATGTATGCTGAGGTCCACTTCAGTGCTCAGAGCCGGGCCGGGAGTGGGTGGGTGGGGCAGCCCAGTATGCTTGCTCCCTTGTTTGTTACACTGCAGAGACATGGAGCCTGTTCGGAGTTACAGAAACAAATTCTGAAACTGGTGGGGGTGCTGCGGGGAGTTGGGGTCTTCTGAGCCTCGGAAGAAAGCATAATATCTGTTTTCCCTCATGCATTTGAGCCGTTATCTGATGAAATTTGCCTATTGATTATTGATGGAACAAGGGTCTTCGGCTTGTAGCAGGCGACTGAACGGTGCTGGAGAAGTCCCAGGAGAAACTGAAGGTGGGGGACCTGGGGATTCTGGAACTCCAGGAGGAGGCCTGCCTCATCCGGTTCTGAAGCTTCAACTTCGGATTCTGCTCCTGGTTCGGTTACCCCCCACTTCTGCTGAATGTGATCAGAAATGCTTGTGATCTCTTCATTCCATTGAACAAATCTGGACTCTGGTGCCCTGGCCCTGGGATTGTGGGGCTTTGCGGCCTGTGTCCTCCAGCCTACCTATCTTTACCCTTGTCTGTCCTTGGCTATGACTCAGGCCCCAATATTCTGGTACAGGATAAGGAGGGAACCTGAGTTGGTGAGATGGAATCTTAGATTATCCCCAACACATGAATCTCATTCTAACTCTACTCCTTGCTTAAAGTCAAAATCCAGAGATTTAGGGGTAGAGGGAGGAACTTTGGAGAACACGAGTGAGGAAAGGTGATTTATAAAGTCAATAGAATGATTCTAATATTTCAGATTTGCTAGAGCTTTTATTCTTTTTCTCCATTATATTACTATCTGGACCTCTTTTGACTCTTTGCTTTGTCTTATGTCTTTTAAGATTTTATATCTGCAGCTCTGTTTACTTTCTTGGTCTCCTGTCCTAGGAGTTTAATCAGCAGCAGAATTACTTTTTAATAAGGGAGGTAGACTGGTGGTCTGCCTTCTCTGTCTTCACAAAGGGGCAGATATTATCCCATTCAGATTCCAGATCATAATTTTAAAGATTTTATGTCCCAATGGACTCTTCCCTTGTGCACCAAAGGTGGTCGAGGCTTTCTTTTTCTTCCTCATGTCTACCTCACCAGCCTTTCTCGTGACTTCGTCCTTCCCCTGCCCTCTGTTCACATTTACAGATTTTTGTTTACATTTAATTTCAGGGATTTGTTCCCTAGCCTGTTCTTACTCCCTTTTTAGCCTTTTCAGAATGATGCTGTATCTAGCATCTGACTGTAAATATTGTACAGTGATTCTTTGTAAATAGCTGTGGCTCATTGTCCAGCCCGGCTGGAGAGCCAGCCTTCCAGGCCAGCAAACTAAAGATCAATTTGCTCATTCAAAAAAAAGTGACAGTAAAAGATTTGGGGTTCATTCCCAGCACTTAACCTCTGTGTAGCCAAGTCAGTGTCGATAAGCCTGTTTATTCTTCAGACAAATGAATATACAACAGTCAACTTTGTCAAGCTCACAGGACTGCTGAAAGGATCAAATTAGAAAATGTATACAAAAAATTTTAAGATTATAAAATAATGTATAATGAGTTTTAACATGCATTTCCTACATGTCAGAAATGGTTGGACACTGGTAATAGAAAGATAGAGCCCTTTGTACTTATTCACACTTTGCAAAGAAGCCAAACATACAGGCAAATATTAGCACAAGGGAGCAATTTCTATTATAAGAATTTTTCTGTGATGCAGTTAGTACTGCGGAGGAAGCAAGTCACTATATTGAGGAATAGAGGAAGTTATAGGAAAAGGAAGACATGTAACAAGATGTGCTGTTTGAAATGGACCTTAGCTAAGTTTAGTATATATTTAGAGAGATGAAAAACATTTCACCCTTAGCAAAGGTGCAGTTATATGAAAATACATGATCTGGGAAATTCAAGAAGTTCAGCACAGCTAGAACATAAGGATCATGGAAGTAGAATGACTAGAAAGACTGAGTGGGTTGGCTTATATTCAGTCTATATTAGCAATTAAATAACTTCATATATAATTTTATATTAACAGTTATATAACAGCTCTGCAACTGTTAATATAAAAAGAAAGATCCAGTTCCTACTTTTGGCTTCCATTATGGAAAATACACAAACAAAAAAAAATAACCATTTTATTCCCAACTACAGCTGAAATTAAGGCTTACAGATTTAAGCAAATATATAATATTCACTGACAAAATTTTTCCCACTAGAGTTTTTTTTTTAAGTTTATTACCTTCAGCTTCATGATAGTTCAAGTCAGAGACCTATAATCAGAAGTGATTCCTCTCATAAATGTTCTGCTAAATTTTTTAGTGTCTAAACTTCTCCCTTTGATCTCTCTCATCTCTGTCCTCACACCTCTATTTTGCCTTTTACCTCACTATTTAAAATTATGAAATCATTCCTATTTCCAATTTCCAGAAACATGTTCTGGCATTTCTGTAATAAATACTACAGAGGATAGTGTTTTGTTTTAATTTATTAGTAGCTTTTGAGTAGTTTTGATTTTTTTACATGCAATACAATAGCTGTCAGGGCCTTCTCATTCTGTTAAGTGAGTCAGAGAAATATATCAAGAATATTACATGGGTATAAAACTATTTCTAAGGTAATTTAAGCTTTTTTAATGTAAAAATTAAAAGTTCTATGCTAGTGTTTAGTCCATCCACTCACCTTTCTCTCCTCTCTTCTGTAATAGATCTTGCTATGGACTTTTAGACATATGTGTCTTTTATTTTTTAAAGGAAAGGTGCAGGCAGAAATGGAGGTGATCAGAGGCAGGCAGGCAGGAAGAGAAGAGGAAGAAGCATTTTGGGGTTGTTTTTTTTTTTTTATTCATTTATATGCGTTCTTAAAAATTTACATACATTTCAA
This sequence comes from Solenodon paradoxus, assembly GCA_004363575.1. Classification (NCBI taxonomy): domain Eukaryota; kingdom Metazoa; phylum Chordata; class Mammalia; order Eulipotyphla; family Solenodontidae; genus Solenodon; species Solenodon paradoxus. The sequence goes on from RJWH01001908.1 coordinate 18,543, forward strand.
AACAGGTAAAATTGAACAACATGGTAGATGTATGGATGTTCATTATGTTATATATATATATTTGTTTATATATTATATCCTATATATATTCATTTTAGTATTGCGCATTGCTATATTCTTTTTAGGATATTGAATTCACCCCTCAGTCTGTGTGCATTTCACACTAAACCCACCACCAGACTTCCTGTTTATCAGTTCTTATTTCGTTTTGATTTTTTTTTTTAGACCATGAAAACAATGTAATTTATCACATTACTTATTTAAAAGAAACTCAGAAGAGTACAATATATTGAGTATTTCTAAAGCAATTAGACTTTAAATTGAACATAGTAGTATATAAGAATTCATAATGTAAGGTTGAGTCACAATTCCTTAATTTAAAAAAGTTAAAAATTGGAGTTATCAAGAAGAATAAGATAACTAAAAAAGAAAAAACTCAGCATGATGAAAGTAAAATTCAAAGATTTTGGATAGCATTATCTTTTCAAGCAAAACAATATCAATAACAATAAAATTAAGCAGGATAAATTATTAAGCACACAGGATTTGGGCAAAAAATATAAATTTGAACTTTGGCTCTGACACTTGTATACTTAGGCAAATTTCTTGGCTTCAGTTTTCTCATCTATAAAATAGGGATAATAAAATCTAAATCATAGGCTTAAAATAATATATGCAAAGTTCTTGAATATGGCCCACAAAACAATCACAAGCAAAGAAACTGAAGAGGTAATCAAAAGTCTCCCTAAAAACAAAAGCCCAGAACCAGATGGCTTTTTCAATAAGTTTCACCAAACCCTTAGAGAAGAATTAATACCTATTCTACCCAGACTCTTCCAGAACATTGAAGAGCAGGGAACACTCCCAAAGACTCTCCACAAGGTCAAAAGCTGACAAAGATGTCACCAAAAATGAAAATTACAGATCAATATCTCTAATGAACATAGATGAATAGAACTTTTTGTAAGTGGGGTTCTTTATACTTTATGTAGCATCTTTTAGTATTTTTTGTAGAACTGGTTTTGTGGTGATAAATTCCTTTAACTTTTACTTATTTGAAAAGCTTATCATTCAGTTCTGAATGATAATCTTGCAGGGTATAATATCCAAGATTGATAATCCTTATCTTTCAGTCTTTTGAATATATGCCATTCCCCCTTGGCCTGTAGAGTTTCAGTTGAGAAATCCACTGACAATCTTATGGGGACTCCTTTGTATATGACTCATTTTCCTCTGGATGCTTTTAAGATTTTTTTTATCTTGTAGTTTCTTTATCTTGTAGTTTTGACCTTTTAATGACAATGTGTCTTGATATAGGTCAACTCGGATTTCTTTTATTAGGGACTCTGAGCTTCCTGGGTCTTGAGGCTTGCTTCATTTTTCAGGTTAGGAAAGTTCTCACCTATTATTTCTTCAAATACAGTTTCTGCCACCTTTTCTCTCTCTTCTTCTGGGATGCCTAAAATGTGAATGCTATTCTTTTAACGTTATCCTACAGGTGTCTAATGTTGTCTTAATTTCTTTGCCTGGCTCTTGATTTGGACACCAGGATTTCTTGAGTTTTGTGGCGTCACCACTGGTTGGATTTGTTGAAGCAGCCCTCTGTTGCTGCTCGAAAATTCAGTTTATGGAATTGGAGTTTGTGTGGTGGTTGCAGAGCCTTCCCCCTGCATCCCAGCTGCCAACTGCAATGACCACCTTGCTTTTGACCCATAATCAGCAATGAGGCTGCAGTTTCGCCTATACCCACAAGGTGGCGATTGTGAGTAGCATTGATTCTCCCTTTGGGAGACTCCTTTGTTCCTTTTAAACCTGAAGGTGGGATTAACAGTGGGTGTGTCCTGCAGCTCTGGGACAATATAGTAGGAGGGGGGTGGGCTGCTTCCGGTTATGGTGGTGCCCAGTGTAATATTCTTGCCAAGTCTCCCATTCAAACCACCAGGGCACTAGTTGCCTCTTCTACCCTGCGCTAAAACCTTCTCCTCTGCCTCCATGTTATGGTCCCATGGGATGGGCTCTCAGTTGCTTTCAAGATTCCTGGGAGGGTCAGTTCTTCCCAAAGTTCTGCCCCCTCCACCTTGGCCGGAATCCCACGTCTGAGTCTGTGATATAGCTCTGAACACGACCTTCTCACCTACCCTTTGTTGTCGTGTTTGCTGATGTGTCTCTGCAGCCTCTGCCTGCTTTTCCTCAGTGTTTGTTTTTCAAAAATAGGTGAATTTCTAGTTGCTCTGTGAGGAGGACATGAGTCTTACTTCTACCAGGTCACCAACTTGACTGGAAATCAGAACATAATTTTTAATTTAATTGCATATCTTAGTTATTCAATAATTCCAGATCTGGGACATAAACCCGGTACTTTAGAATGTGTGTGGACTCGAAGAATTTTTTATTTATTTGTTCATTTTGGTTGTTCCCTCAGGCCCCAGGCCACTAACCGGGGACCTTGGGATATATGTGGACTGTGCCCAACTGCTGCTCTACTGGGGTGTACCCACATATGTCTCTTCAACCACCAGTTATTAGGAGAAACATCATCATGTAGAAACACCAAAATTCCAATACCAAATTTTCTCACATATGCTCATATATGGTGAGTAGTTGGAGATATTTTTATTATGATAGAATGACAGATTTAATTCTGTTATTCAAACTAGTATTTTCCCAGCATATAACAATAATATGTGCTTCTAACACATAACACATAACACTAACATTAATGTCCAAAACAATCTGTTTAATTAAATGTAATAGGCACTTTCCCTGTCTTCCATTATATTTGCTACATAATTATTTGTTTAAATGAGTTATGGCAAAGCAAAAACAAAAATATTAAAAATTATTAGAGTGAGTTTAAGATTAAGATTGTATTCATTACTTTTTCTTTTAAAAAAGTGGAAAAGTCCTTAATTTTAATAACAAAATGCCTAAATCTAAAATGAAAATACTAGTGCTCTTTATAAAGAATATTTGAGAACTACTGGTTCAAACTATTTTAAGTTAAAGTGCATTGTCAAGTTCCAGTTCGATATTGTATCTAGGTGGGTGGTGGTCAGTTCCTCAGTAAGTAGGAATATGTTTTCCACTCAAGCACAAATTCCACAAGGTTAGGGGAGGACAGAATCTAAGCAAAGCAGCCTGGATTCAATTTGACTAATTGGTCATTTTTGTTTGTTTTTGAGAAACTTTATTTTCTGTCCATTTGATTTCCATTTTCTGTTAAAAATCTGTGGAAGAAAGCAGCTTTAGACCACTCAATGGTTGCTCCCGCCCACTCGGGGGCCTAAGCAATGGGAGCCTCAGGCCAGGCTCCAGTCTTCAGCGGGCAATGCCAAATCAGCACTTGGGCACCTGCCTTCAGACCAGTCAGTGACCTCAGGTTGCAACTCATGAGCTGCAGCAGTTAAATGAAAAATATTTTTCTTCTCTTTTCCACTCATTAACTTGAAAATAATCTGGTTTGGCAGAAAGTTCAAAGATGCCAGAAAGAGAATCCTCCTTTTTTGGAAAAGTCTAGACAAGTGAGAAAACGATCTAGTTTTCTTACAGAAAACAATTCCTGTATGATTTTCCATGTCTATACTCAGAAAAACAGATAAAATTGGGGGTAAAACAATATAAAATAGCAATTGTCTTCTTTCTACCAGAACAAATATTAAAATGCGATATGAAAGGGCAGCATTTTACGTCTTTTGTGCCCCTTTCCTCTATGCTCCTACCCCACTTGCCTCCTTGTAGTTCCTCAAACTATGCTTTTGTCTTGCCTCAGAGTTTTCCAATAGACAGTCCTTCTTCTCGAAGGCTATCACTGTTCAACTTACACATCTGTAAACGTCTCAATTTAAATTCATTTCTTTTTGGAGGTCCACATATTATATGCCTTTCTATACTATACTGTTTCTTCATGGCACTTACTGTGAATTTTTATTAGGAAATACCCATACCAATATGTATATTTTGTCTTATACTTCCTAGATTGTAATCAAAAACTTTGTTTCTTCTATCCAGTATCTAGCACAGTATCTGGCACAACAGGCCTTAACACTCATTCTTAAAAATTTTTTAATAAATAAATATAAATTTGACTTGAATGAGCAGCTGAAAGACAGCAGTGCATTCCTTAGGACTTTATCATTTTGTGCCAAGCCACTCTACCTCCTTCCTCTCTACTGACATGCATCACCTATGTAAATCCTGACTAGTCATTGTGGTATTCTCATGGGTGCAAGAATCATCATTCAGTTAGGTGACTCACCATGATTCCATCAGGATTCTAATGTTTCCGAATTTTTCAGCTGCTGGTCATCTTTCCTCCAGCAGCTTTAGATGTTCCTCCCAGGGTACCTGGAATGTTCTCTAAAATCACAGATCACCAGTAACCAGCTGTCATCATAATATCTGTACTCTCTTGAAATAGTAGGAGAATACTATTATCATCCAGATCATGCAAGGATAACTCCATCAATCATTTTAGTCATATGGTACTTTTACAATCTCTAGACATGATGTTTTCAAGTGTAACTGGCAAACCAAGTTTCTCCTCTTGATCTTAATTAGAGTTTAATTAGGTTTTAAATGAAAAAGATGTGAGAGATGCTAGACTATGAAGGGGAAAGGAAAAGAAGTTAACATATATTAAGCACATTATGTGCAAAAAACTACAATACAAACTGTACATATTCTCATTCAATCCTATAGCAACCTTGTGAGGTGGCTTTTTTCCCATTTACACATGAGGAATTCCTTTCCTGACAATATAAATTGTCTCTTGAATTTTTCTACTGACACTGACCTCCACTTACTAACATTAACCTAACTATTTAGAGATTTGGGCAACTGCATTCCAGAAAAGCATACTTTCACTCAATAAATATTAATTTAATGAAATAAGTTTCACAGTATATTAATGGATGATTGAAAATTGGAAGCTACTACCTTTCCATCTCAGTTTACATTCTTTTCTAGCCCTTATTAAAGGCTTTTTGGCCTATTTAATAGGTTTGCTTGGTTTCAATACTTCCTATTTATCAAACACACACACAAATAACTTCCTCATCTATAATCAAAAACTCTTATCCAGTTCCTACCATAGTATCTTCATCATGAACCTGACTAGGGTCAGTTTCCTTAGTCTTCTAGCGACCAAGAAGCTAGCCTGATTAACAGTACCTCCTGAGTGTTCCTAATTATGAAACCACCTCTCTAGTTTCTAATAGAAAGTAGTAACAACAGGCTTCCCCTGTCTCGGAACTAGATAAACAGGGTCATAGTTCTCTTTAACAGATTTCTCTTACCCCAAGGGGAAACTGAGTTTTCCTCAGTAGTTCTTCAGCCCCGCATGAAGAGAACAGAACTGAGGAATTTTAAATCTTTCCTCTTCCTTCTCTTTGAAGGTTTCCATTGTTCCATACCTATACTCCTGAGCAAATGGAGCTTTAATTTTCTTTCTCATCAACTCTTCTATTGGCTTTCTATTCCCTCATTCAATTCTAATTTTTCTGGACCTTAAAATAGTCTAGATTAAATCATGCTTCAGGAAACTAGACAGTGGTGTAAGGGTGGCACTAATTTGTGTCATGCCATAACAAGCATTGCTGATTTTGAAAACTTCCTTCACAGTGACACTGTCCGCCACTGTAGTATTTAGAGCAGCAGAAATGAAACTAACAGTACAAAAGGAACTTTCTCAGCCTTAGGGTATCTGGTGTGTAGCGCCTCACCTAGCTTCATTTCAGGGAAATGTCTGGGGAAAGTTTCAGGATCCATGTCCCATTTCTTCCTTTATGTCCCGCTAGAAATTCCAGTCTCTGTTCTTGGAGAAATTGGTTCCAAGAGTATTTAATCTCCATGAATGTTTCTTGCCCCAAGTCTTCAGAGGACACTGCACCTGTAGGAGAGACTTTCTGCGCTGATGCCTGCCACAGCTGCATACAATTCGGGCACCACCAGCTCCGGCACTTGTAACACGACCTTGTCGTCTGCCCTTCTGGCGACAGTTTCTAGGCATGAGCGCAGCTCTCGAGGTGAGGGGCGTTTTTTCTCACTCCAGTGCCAGCAGGACTTCATAAGACCATACCTGAAAGGGAAAGGACTTCCTTGACAAAGCAAATGTACAAGGAATATAGCTCTCCTAACAAATATTAACCAAACAACCTGAAATTCTCTAACCTACAACCCATTGCCCCATCCCTCATACTCCCCAGAGAGTAGTATTCTTTCTCATCCTCTTAATTCTACATCTCTTAAGATCATCTTCTCAAATGGGGTATTCTTACAATGGAATAACTGAAGATTTCTCAAACTACAATAAGTATGACAGAACAGTTTGGCTTTTGTTGTTTTTCTTTTTCTCTCTATTATTAAACACTTTCAGTTAAATGTCTGGTCTTTGGATATTATTAACTTGCAGTATTCCAAACAATTGCTGACCTATCCACCAGTAAAAGATACGTGTGTGTGTGTGTGTGGCTATGTGTGTTATAGTCAGCATGTATAATCTTAACACAATAACTGTTTAACTTATAAATAATTTAAACTCTTATGTTCTACACATCCTTCTTTGTACTTTATTGGTTACAAAATTATTTGTGTAATTTTTTTATTCTGCCTCTGCATTAGTTTTACCAACTGTCCCTTTTTAATATGGGTGCTCCTCCTGATTTCTGATTTCTTCATACCACCCCGACCCTTTTTCTTGGTGGCTTCTGACATGCTCAGAGTTGGGAAAATAGGTAGTCAACATTTTTTTAAATTAAATAAGACCCCATAAGTTACTCTAGTGCAATGGATTTTATAGCAGCTGTATTAGACTCAAGTCTTGCAAAAGACTGACATTTGGACAAACAAAACATGAGTGTACTTGCATTAGATTTGATCTGCTTGTAACCTATTTAAGAAGTGCTGAAAAAGATAACTTCATCAAACTTAGATTCCTAAGATAGTTCTCAGTGGTTGCCTCAACTCTATGTATATGTGTGTATACATATATATATATGATATATATGAATGTATAATAATGAGTAGATGTATTTTACTATATAGATTTGGTCTGTATATTCATACATAAAAGGATAACTGAGGATAACTGAGCCACTTTGAAAAGGCTATGATTGATGGAAAGCAAAAAAGATTTGGCCTTTGGAAACCACTTACATGGCGTGTGTACAACTGCTGGGTCTCTTCATGGTTTTGCTTCTTTGAAGATGCTGAAGGATGCTGGTAGGAGGGACTTCAGGATATGGTGGTGCTCCTATTGGTATGGAAAGAATGAGAGGAGCAAGAGAACTTTAGGATCCTTTCAAATATAAATGATAATACCACTTTCCCTCTACCTGGGTAATTGTCTGCAAAAGGTGTAGCCTTAGGAAAATACTAGACACAATACAGTTGCTGCCTGGTGGTCAAGTAAGTATATACTTTAGAAATTTGGGGAACAGGATGTTATGGTGGGAAAAAATGATCACATAGGAGAATGCTGAGTCTTTCGTAAAGTAATAAAATTAAGTAAAATGAGAAATAAAAACTGCTTCCCACTCCCCAAATGTGGGAAGGGATTTCAGTTTCTCGGTCAAATGGATTAATAAATATAAAGACAACATTTTTATGTTTATGCAACTTCACTTTTGGAATTATCCTTTGGATTTTAAAGTGTCCTTGGAATTGATAAGGCGTATGGAAAAAACTAAGGAAGGAAGAAGAGAGAGCGGGAGAGAGGGAGGGAGAAGAGGGAGAAGGAGGGAGGTGAAAAATAAAGTGAAAAGGTGAAGAAGGAAGGTGAGATTGGATTGAAACTCCTTCTCATAGCATGTCATCCACCACCCAAATAAATAGTTGAATGTTTTCGTATAGATACACACCAACCTAGAGATTCTTCTTACCTAGAGTCACCATCTCATAAAGCAGGATCCCAAAGGACCAGCTGTAAAAGAAATAAAACCACTTTACTTATGCCTTTCCTAAAGAGAGCTCATTTAAATATCAGAGACCTTCAGTGAGAACCATATAAAGAAGGCAATGTAGGGAAATAGAAAGTGTTTAATAAAAATAAAGTAATAATGCCTTTAGGAAGCATTTCGATTCACTCCCCTTCTTGGAGTGTAATTTCTTTGAGGACTGGATTTATGTCTCCCTCCTATAAATTACATGATTAGATAACTACTGTTTTTGCTAAGTCATGTGTGTTCATGCAAGAACACAAACACACTTACCCACACATAAAGAAATAACCCTCTATATCTTTTTCATCTTTTCCATTCCTTCATGCTGAAATTCCAGCCTTTATTTTTAGAATACGACCAAGCAAAGTTTATCACTGATCTAATTCCTCAGCAGATCTAATTGCCCAAACCTAAGAAAAATATTAACAGAGCAAGCCTTATACAAATTAGAATAGGCATTTGTCTAAGCAATAGGACTTAAGAGCTGTATAGTTCACCATTCTATAATGTCACCATTAAACGAGCAGTGTTTCCCTGTTGAACTGATTACTCCCAGATCTCCGTTGAAAAGCAGTGTCAATAGTAGAACAGCAACAGAAGTTTCTTAATGACTCTAACTAATTCACTTTCTAAATTTCATCTTCTGCTCTTGAAATTCAGGGTTAGTAAGATAGTTTTTATTACACCTATGTGATTCTCCAAGTAGTTGAGTTTTATGGTTACCAAAAGTCAACTGTGATTCTTTATAATCCTGTTTATGCCAATCATACATGTAACTGTCATGTAATCAAATATTATGTAAGCTTATTAAATATAAATATGAACAGTGTCACTTCCATGAACATTAGGTTGAATGCTTTAAAAATATTCTGTAAAAATATGCCACTAGAAAAAGAAGTGTTGTCAAATTGTGTGAGACAGCTATAGAAAATTAAGGGAAATAGCCATAAATGTGTGCAAATTGTGAAGCATAATTGTTTTCTTGTTTCTCATTCTATTTGGAATCATTCCAAATTGAAACTAAAAAATAATATATTATTGATGTTATTGATACAAGAAACAACATAAAAATTCATCTAGCATACCCATCCTCATAAAAAAAAGACCTTGGATAGCCCCAAAAGATAAATAGAAAAATGTTTACATATTTTAAGTTAAAATAAATTATTTGAGGTACATCTATTTCATTTTATTTTAAAAATTCCTGAACTTTAGATTCAGTGGACCCACCTCCAAATAAAAGGGACTCAACTAGATTAAGTACTCAGATACTAGTGTGAGTAATCTTTTCATATTTTTCTATTTTTCTGTCCTAATTAAGGTTACTAATCTAAGACAGACCAAAAGACACTTAAAAGGATTAGAGCCAGATGCCAAATCTGAACTCTGTCCTGTAACACACATTTCTGCTTAAGAGTCTGACTTCTAAGTAGAGATTTCACTTGTAGACATAATTGACAACAAACACAGTCATGTTCAGTAACTGGAGAATGCCCAGGTCAAAAAGGGAAGAGATCCAAAGGATAGGAGCAAACCGTACATGTCCGCTCTGATGCCAGCTGGTCTCAGCAGAAGGCGTTCTGGGGCAAGCCACTTGAGAGGAACTGTGCGAGTAGAGGAGATGGCCCCTCGGGTGTGAACTTCATAAGCCAGGCCCAATCCACAGAGTTTAGCAGTAAGATCACACTGAATCAGGATGTTCCTGGCTGCCACATCCCCGTGGAATAGATGCTTTTCCTCGAGAAATTCCTGTCAACGTAAGTTCAAAGGAGGATCAACTGTCTGAGGTCACAATTTGGGTCACAGACAAGGAGAAGCAGTCCTAGGTCTCCTCAAAAAAGCAAGGACATTTTCTACTCTGAACAAGTCACAGTAATAATGACATATCACTTTGAATCATGAGTCAGTTTTGCATCATGTTTAGGATTATCAAATTGAGCAAATAATCCAAATAAGGTAAATACTGGGCTTGGAAAATATAATCTCTCTGTGTTAATCCCTCAGTCTTATCTGATTATATATTCATCTAAGAGCTTTTTAAAAACATTAAGATTTCCACCCAAAATTTACTTAAAATCTAGGAACAAGGACCTAGTAATCTGTATTGTTATAGAAGTATCAATATGAGTCTCACACAGCAACAAGATATTTGAGAATCGTTGCACCTGAATGACACTGATTTGTTGGAGTCATTTCTCCCACCATCAAGCCATGGTAAGGCATAGAGAGACATTGTAAAGCTGTAAGTGACCAGAGTTAGCGATTACCAACCAAGAGTGGCATGCATTCATGCATACTTACTTACATGTATACATGCATACATACACACACATACATCCATGATTAAAGTGGTCATTTCCAAGCCTTAGTGATGAAGGAAACAGTCACTAGCAGTTTTCTGTCTGGTGAAGTTTTAGAACAAAAAAAGTTATAGTGTAATGAGAAGAATGAAAAGAAGGTACTGACTTTGAAGTTATTAAAAGGAAGAAAAAAAGTATGATGTTGACTTGGAACCTAGGACGCTGATGAATGCATCAATATGATCAATGCATCCCTCTGAGGCCTCTCTGCAGTTATGGTTCAGAAGACAAGGTAGACTGTGTTCTAATACCCTAGATCCACCAAGAAACATTACAACTCCCGGCACCATAGACAATACCAATGTATCTAATGTGCTCTTCCCCTGACCCCGTAGGAGTAACTGTTCTTCTTTTCTCACCTCACTGCCTCTTTTTGTCTAATTTCCCTCATTTCCTGAGACATTTCACACCTCAGTGTGGCAAGATATATCAAATACTTAAAATAGTAGCTTCCGAGAACCCTGATTTTTCTATAGAAAATGCTATTTTTTTTTTAAAGGACAGGCACAGGCCAGAATGAAGGCCAGCAGACAGGCGGGAAGAGAGGGAGAGGAGCTTCATTCTTGTTTTTCATTTCGTTGCTCACATTGGTTGTTCCCTGGGGATGTATGTGAGACCAGACCAGGTGTACTAGACCACCTGACCACCATTGAGCGCCCAGGTAATGCTAATTTTAAACACATTTATCCAAATAATTTCATAGGCGTAGTCATCTAAATTTCCTGAGTAATTCTGGTAAAGGTAAATTTTTTTCTTTTAAACCCTGAGTTCTTTCTCTTGCTTCCTTAAATTGGTTTAAAATAAAGAAATAATCTCACTAATGTCACTACTCATTCCTCCCTTTCTAGTTGTTCTTTAATCCTTTTTAAATTTATTGAAGGAACTTTGCATTATAATATTAAAGAGGTTTAAAGTATGCATCATAATAAATCAACATTTATATATAATACAGTAAGTTCACCACTATTTCAGTTTTTCCTTCACTCTACAATTAATCCCCTTTACCTTGTTTATCCTCCCCCTTCTCTTCCTGCAACCACTTGCTTTTTTTTTTGGCTGTCTACTGTTGTTTGATTTAGTTCATTTTTTAATCCATTTTTATTTAATTTAGTTCATTCATTTGCTTGATATCTCTGTACACCACTTATGAGTGCTATCAGACAATGTCTTTCTCCTTCTGGTTTATCTCACTAAGCATAATTCCCTCCAGGTCCAACCCTGTTACTGAAAATTCCCTATTAATTTTTAAATATGGTATGTCTGCTATCACATTCTGTATCAAAGTTAGTCTTCAACCAAACATGTTCAGAACTAGTTTTTCTTGTTTTTCAGGTATAAAATTTTATATTTACTTGTGGTTGTGTGACCTTTTACGCATTCAGTTTCTCTTTCCATATCTCCTCTCAACTTGCTTTCCTAGTTACCCCTTTCTTTTACATCTATTAATACTAGTATGTATAGAAAGTAAGACCACGGAAATGGACAGGTAGATCTTGATTTTTGATCTTTAAAACAAACTTTGTAAACCCCTTCCTGTACCTTCTAAAAAAACTAAGTTGATGGTTTGTTTTCTTCTTAGAATTATCAATCATGTGGTATATTACATAAATAATTTCAGAAGGAAGGATCTTATTAGTGCTTGAATCTCTGCCCCCTAACTTTCATCTGATTTTTTTTTTTTGTCATTTATACCCCATTTAGGAATATGTGAAAAATACATCAAACTCCAGGCTAATCAGAAAATTCCCTACCATATATTGTCAAGTGGGTCAGCCTTACCAAAGCCAAAAGGACCTGCTTCCCAATGTGATAAACTTGTTTTTCTGTGAGGTCAAAGAGAAGGTCATCCATTTCCATCAGATCCTAAAGGAATAGAGAAAAAAATGATATGAACATATTTGAAAAAAAATAGGGGCAGAGATATTCTTAAACGCAGATATCAAAACAAAGCTAAGGAAAAGATATAAAAACTTAGGGACTAAGAGTTAAAGAGAGACTGATATGAGAGATTCTCAGACCTGCAGATGAGTACAATAACTTATTGGACTGTAAAAGCAATACATAATGTAGATGAGTAGCAGAATGAAGGACAGAATAGCAGGTAAGAAAGACAAGTTTATATGTAGACTATCTACTGGGAACAGTAACCATTTTCCTGAGGTAATGGGGCAAGGCAGGGGGCAGTGATTAAGCCCATAAACTAACACATCTTTATTGAGTTCCTGCATGTTCCAGGTTGCATCTTGAGAATTCAGAACACAAGAAGGAGCAAAATGCACAAGTCTGCTGCCTTCTGGAGTTTAAAGTGTGATAAACACATTGAAATCCCAATCAAATAATCATACAGAAGTATGCGGTTGTATATTTCTAAGCACCATGAAGGAAATGTAAAAGAGAGCAGCTGATGAGGGAGAAAAGAGAGCTGATCCACTAGGATGACCAAGGGAAGCTTTTGATAGCATCTGAAGGATGCGTGGACACTGACTATGCAAAGGGAGATTGGTGCATTATAAAAGCTTGTAATGATCTAGAAGGAAACATGGCAGTTTTGAAAGGTGGAAAGAAACTAGTGAGATGAGGACACGGAACTAGTTACAATGAAAAATAAAAGGTTTAAAATACCCAAAGACTTATTTTATTTGCATCTCTGGAGGGGAGACATGACCAGGGTCCCTTCTCACATGCACCTAGGAGGACAATAGTCGCCATACTGAGAAGGCTCAATTAATTTTGAACTTGCTCATTGACAACTAAAGAATGAAGTAGGGAAACAGTCCTTCAGACAGACGACTATATAAAGTAGGGAAATTATATGGAAGTATACTTGTACTTTAGAAATTTATGAATATTTTAATTTTTCTTAAATTGGAATTTGAGATACAGACTCTCACAAACTGGATTTCTTCTCCAGTCATCCCTCTCACAGTAGGGTGATATTATGGAATAGAAGACACAGTTCGCACCAGCAACAGTGAAACTATAATCGTCATTAACAACAGTTATGTAGCTATGTAATCATCATTATAACAGCTACTATTTTAAGTGCTTGCTATGTACCCATCACTGATATGTTTTTCATACATAATTCATTTGGATTTTAATAAATTTATTATTATTACCATTTCACAGACTCAGAAAACTCAGTTTCAGAGAGATGACTTTCCCAAAGTCACGTATCTAAATTCCAACTTTCCAGTCTGCACTGCCAATATACTAGCCTTTAACTGCTTGTGGCTATTTAGACATACATTGTTTACAATTAAATAAAAGTTAAAATTCTGTTTCTCAAGTGCCACACTTCAAGTGCTCCATCACTGCATAGAAAGTGGCTATCACATTGGACAGAACGGATAGAGACCCTTTCTGTTAATCCAGAAAATTCTACTGGACAGTGATACTTAATCACTATTATGTTATTATAATATCTTCTCAACTTTGTCATTTGTCAGGCTAATTAACATGTGACCAGCTAATCAGCCAGGTCAAGGCTTCCCCTCCTAACACCTCTACTCTACAGCTCACCCGGCGGCAGGTCCAGAGAAAGCTGAGCAGGTCCCCCTGGGTCACATCCTCCAACACCATATAGAGAGGCAGCCTTTCCGTGCAGCAACCTTCCAGCTGTACCAAGTTCTGGTGCTTCCCCAGGTACTGGTAAAAGTGGATTCGCCCTAGGAAGTCCTGCACCTCTTGGAGCCCAACAGGTTCTGCAGAGGACAGAGAGCCATGGGCAGGGCATAGTCAGAGCATCACTGAGACAGTGACGGGAGGTATGAAGCAGGGGTATCTGCAGGTGGTACTTCCCAAGACTCCACAGAGGAGTGAATGTCAACAAAAGGTTAGTAAAGAGGGACCACAATGTCACCAGTCTCTTATCAAATGTAACATAGAACCATAGATCTTAGAACTATAACTTAGAACTAAAACTATAAACTTTCAGCTAAACAGTCAACAGTCAGATGTTCTATACACATTAAAATAATATCACTACTAGGTCTTTTGATTAATATTCATGCTTATCCTACCCTCATTCTTTATATATAGATAGATAGATTGATAGATAGATACCATTATTAGCCCATATCATAAGTATCAGAAAGAAAAAAGAGAAAGAAAAATAAAACATCAGGAAAGATATCAAATAATGAAGAAAAATTAGGAAACAGCCTCAAAATCTTAGTCCAAGTGATAGCCACATGGAAAAATCAGTTCTAAGAGCTTCAGTAGGTAAGGCTGTGCTAGGGAAAGAGCTCAGATGAACATTTCTGTCTCAAGCTCTCACTTTCAAGATTACTTATATAAATTCCCTTCCTATTCTGCATATAAGTTTGATCACAACTGTGATTAACATCTCAATGCCTGAAAATCCTATTAGTTTCACTGTTAGAGGGTCACAGTAGAAGTCTAACACTTCTTTTACCTTTTAAAGCTCTGAGGACCACACTCTTAGGCTTAGCAGGATCCCCAGTGTTCATCCTGGTTCGATAGAGGACCCCATAACTACCGCTGTGAATCTGTTTCAAGACGTCAGAGAATTGCTCCCGGGGCACCTGGAGCTTAGCCAGGGCATGTGAGGTAGTTTGCAGAAGACTTTCCACTGTTGTATCCTTAAGTGGCATGAACACACTTCCTCCATGTCCTACTGCTTCCTGGTCTGGGCGTTTAGATGGAGGCATGGGGGCAGTACCTGGAACAAAGAAATGATACCAAGCAGGTTTTCCCCATCTTAGGGACCCAGGAGGGCAAAATCTAGAACAAACTGGCAAAGTTTCTTTAGCAATTTTCTCTCTGGCCAACATGGGATTCCTTCTGATTCTTCTCTATAAATCTACATCGATACCAACCTTGTAAAATTTTTGTAATAATCCTATTACTTCTAAGACAACTCAAGATGAGCCTCTGGAAGTGGTAATGACATTTCCTTTTTGCCTTTCTCAATATCACAGTTTAAAATGAATATAGTCTGAAGGCAATTAAAGAAGTTCCTGAATAGTTGCCCAAAGCATAAATACCTAATGGTGGTGGTAACTACCAGTGGGGACTGTCATTTAAGGCAATCCACATGACTTCCAAAAGTATAGGAGATGTATGGATGACTACTCAACTCCATGCTATGGTTAGTCTTCCTCAAGTTGTTACCAAAGTCAAATTATTCCATATATTTTAGAATCTCAAACATTTTTCTGGTACTTCTCTTTTTTAGTCAACTTTTCTCCATTGGAAAACAGAGATCCATTCTAACTAAATCTCCAGTCATTCATTAATTTATCCACTTTATTTGACAGATATTACTTCCTACATGTCAGGTACAGTTCTAGTTGCTAGGAAGAGGCAAAGTCTGGATTCTTAGGAAGATCATTTTTGAGTGATAGGAGACAGGATAAAGATAATAATATACCAGGTAATGGGTGTTACTAAGGAAAATGGGGGAATAAATAGTACCATTGATGCTATTTTATGTTTTTAGATCAGGAAAAGTCTTTCTGATTGATAATATTTGAGGAATACTTAGAAGCAATTAAGGAGCAACCATGCTGCTACTGGGGTGAGTATATAGGCAAAGGAAACTACAAGGGCAAAGGTTTTAAGGAAGAAGCTAGGTAATAGTTATTACAAAAATGTATGGAAAGTGAAAGTAGTTAGATATTCTTGTGAAATAGAGTTAACAGGAATTGCTAATGGATAGGCTACGGAGTATGAAAGAAGGAGAAGTCAAGAATATATTCAAGATATTAGACTGAGCACATGAAAGACTTGCCATTTACTAAGAGAGAGTAGACCATTGCAGGGGCATACTTGTGAGGGAGCTTCAGGAGCTTCGTTTTAGAAATAATATATGTGAGATGTGTTTGGGATCCAAACTGCAAAGTGGGTCATTTAATACAAGAATCTTCCTTTCAAGGAGAACTTTAATCAGAATAGAGATATTATTTGACTAGATAAGACTGAAAATTACATCATTTATGAAATTACTATAGATTTCAAAGGAAAAAAAGCATTTAAAGAAGGAATAAGTGAAAAATAATTTCACATGCTTTTAACAGGTCAAGAAAAAAGAACCCTCAACCTGATTGACATTAGTGATCTTGGAAAGCGTTATTTTGATGGAGTGGTGGGTATAAAACTCTTAGTTTAGTATGTTCAAAAGACAGTGTGATGCACAGAAGTCATGTGAGTTTAGACAACTTCTTTGAAGGAAGTTTTTTCTTTAAGAATGAATCATAGGAGAACTGGGATAAAATTTAGCAAAGGATTAGTTATCAACAGAGAGAGTTTCACATCATTGTCAGAATGTTTCTCCTTCTCTTAGTTTCACGTCTGAGCTGATTCTCTTTCATTACATTCTCAGTGGTATTCCAGGACAGTAAGTCATCACCTCTTAATGCTTCAAAGATTGTAATGAAGGCTACCTCCCCACTTACACATTTCAAGAGCACAGAGCTGGCTGAAATGTATAAACAAGTGACACATCATCCTTCAAGGCTAGTAACAAAACCTTTGACTTTACCCACTAAATCTTCTTCCTCATTCCTTAGACAGGCATGTAGTCAAATATTTGACAGTGCAATAGGACAAAGAAGGCAGAATAGATCACATGAGGTCTCTCTTGCCTACTCTTCTTTCAACTAACAAATATATTTTGAGCTTCTACTCATTATGTCCTACAGAAGAACTCACTCCCTCTCGGCTATACAGGTAGGACCTAATGTCTTCTATTGTAGAGACCGAATCCTCTTAATAACTGTGTCTTATTTCCTCACTCTCCATCTTCCATGACCCTCTTCTCAGTCCAAGTTTGAGCTTTACCTTCAAGTCCAGAAGAATGTTGTTGGACTCTCTGTCCTCTGATAAAAAGCCACAGGATTATTGCAAGAAGAATGAGGAAGATGCCAACCAAGAGGGATGGAATGATGATGACTTCATACTGCTTCTCCCGGACAACTAGATAAGAAATCAAGCAGAAAAAGAAGCTAATGAAGAGGAAGATTAACCTGATATTTGCACAACTTCCCCTGTTCCCAGTCCTCAGCTCATCATAGATGAAATGGTCATCTCTTCCTTCTCCTCTGTTTCCATTCAATCACTGTTGGGAGTAATTATTTAATCAGAAACCCCAATGCCTTTTTTTTCTTAACCCGTCATGTGTGCTCTGTGTCTCTTCTATTATTTTTCCTATTGGGATGGCAGATGCTGCACATCTGGAATTCTGACTGGCACACTTTCCCCTCCAACAACAGCCTCTAATACCCATTCCTTGATCAGCACTGTCTTCATTTCTACCAGTCATCAAGTCATCTTTCTTTTAGAGTCTATTCAGATCTTAGTCTCCGTCATCCTAAAGTCAAGACATCTACAATCTGTGATGTCTGTACTTACCACATAACTTGTCACCAAGATTGCACTCTGGTAACATTAGTATCATGCCCCTTTCATCTCCCATGGCCACACAGCTGTCCACTTTTATGCTTGACCCACAGGGAATGCACTGCTGAGAATAATTCCCAAGAACTGATTTGTTCTAAAAAAAATAAAAGGCAGCACACACAGAATTTCAAAACACTTCTACAGTGACTAGATAGATGGGTATGTAGAACTCTTAGAGATATTAGTTCATCTCTCTCCTTCTGTGTGCTATCCAGGCTGGAAGAATTTAATTTTTTTCTTGAAATTTTTCTCTTTTCTATTACACAGCAAATATAACATGAGTTGCTCTTACTCTTTCATGTCACTGTTTTTCAAATTATTTTTAAAGGCTCCCCCTTTACCCAAGACTTCTGTTTCAGTGCTCAAGTGCATGTCCACAGCACAAAGCAATTGTGGTTCATAGGAATGTGGGAAAGATTTACCTCCTCTGTAGATTTTAAATGGATCTAATTTTCTTTTGTATCACTTATTTGATTTAAAAAAATTATTTGATAAAATTTAACTCTATCAAAGTTGACAGAGAGGTGAGTTCTACATTTTTTTTCTTTCTCTGAAATATCCCCCCACTGTAGCCTCACAATAAATAGACAGGACTTAACAACAAAAACTATTTAATTCTTCAGCTCTCATAGCTTAAGGAGAGTTCCCTGTCTACCATATAATAATAGACACCCATTCTTAGCAGTATATAGATTAAAGGAAGTATCAAGCTATTTTTCTTTTTTTCTGTCCTTTAAACAAAAAAGAAATATATTCAAATAGTTCAAAAATGGAAATGTAAAATGATAAACCATAAAGACTTTTCTTCCACACCACTCTTCTTTTATTCAGTTCCCAATTCTCCGAGTAGATTGTACTTACTAGTTTGCTTATCTGGCCAGAAATTTTTTATGTGCCTCACTTTTAGTTTATACAATCAGCAAATATTGAAATGATATTTCCAAAAGCCTAATTCTTTATTTAGAAGAGAACCGGTTGCTATCACTCCTCTACATATCTACATACTTTCTTTTGCCCTTGGTTTTCAAGAGTTACCTCTTGAAATCTGCTACTTTAATTCTGATTGATCTGAGACCAAACATGGTGATTTTCCACCATCAAGGTGAGTCTATTTACTGGATATGAGTCAGCTTTATATTGATTAAGAGATAATATTTTAAAAATTAAAATTGTACCTTATATGTGTTATATTAACTATATTATACTGGCTTCTATGATACATTATGTGTTATTATTGATACTAATAACCACAGTGTTATTTATTGAGGCAAAGGCTCTGAGTGCCTGAAACACAGATGTAAGGAAAGCTCCTAGTTTTAATCTCACCAGCTTTTGTCTATTCCTGGAGCTCCATGAACTGGTGAAGGAGGATGAGAGTTCAACAATTTCCTTACAACTCAGAAAGGAAACAGGGAGTGGCTGGTCAACAGAAGTCCAAGTCAACAAAAGAGTGGCCAGGGAAGGAAAATGGCAGAGAGGAGGTAGGATTTCTTATCTGTGTGTTTATACACAGCAAGGGACCTATGAAGTCAATAAATAGTAAGACAGCAAAGTTCATCTCGCCCAGTTTTTACGCCCAAAAGGCAAGGTGAAAGGTAGTTAAGAAAGTTTCCACAAGACCACGTGAAAGGAAACACACTAATAATAAGGCAAAAAATAGCCTTTAGGAGGTGGCATGAAGGGGAAAATCTTAAAAATGAAATATTATCTCAGCTAGGAGAATTTAGAAGCTATGTGGAAATTTCTCACTGCCATTCTCATTTTCCTGTCCTCTTACTTCCTTTTCAGTGCGTTATCAGATGTAATTGTTTTCATTCAGGGAGCAGCAAGTTTAACAAGTTTAGCTCTTTGAGGAGTAGGTTCTGTAAGTACAGTCTCTTACCGTAATATAAGTGGAAGAAAGTGTCAATCAGCAAACAGCTCAAACTTAGCAACTCTGCCCAGAAACCAAACTACGCACCCACTAGTACATACTGAAGGGAAAAATGTAAAGACAGTCCCATGCGTATATGAATCCCCACACAGAACTGTTTATGGTGGACCACATTCATCTACAGCACATGGCCATTCACAACCTCTTCCCAGAGTCTCAAATCCATGTTCATGCCCTTGAACCTGCCATCACACTTATTTCAGAGCACTCGCCTTTAGATACAAATGGACCTTCTATTGTATTTCCTGAGCAAGGTTCATTCGGTCATAGTTTTATTTATGCAAAGCTAGTTTAACAAGGTTAGTCTTATCAACACCTAATTGGATGCTGAAGCAAGGAAATACATGTTTAGTGGGGTAAGACCCACTCAGTAAAATGGTTTCCAGATATTTGAATTCTATACTCTTTCCATGATTACAGTTTGGCTAGAGGATTGTGAACTGTACCAAATATGTCTAGGATTTTCAAGGCATACACACCAGACATACCCACATATCCATGAAAGCCTACACTGGATAACTTACAGAGTCCACCAAAAGCACTTATAACAGATGTTCATATTAACTGGTAGCGATATTGCTCACCACACCACTTTTCTCTCTGCAATTAAGATTCAATTCCCACTTGACTTTACCTGCTCCTGTGTGTCAGGTTGAGAAAAGTCATGCCTTGATATCAAAACCCAAGACAAATCTTCCTGTGGGTTAATTTCTAAGCCCTCTGGTTGTTAGAAGAATGGTCCTGACCAACATATCTGTACAATATGACCAATACTCTATCCACTTAAATTATATCTAGACAGTTTTCTCACTATGTTAGAAAAGGTAACTAATGATTCTTTTCTTAACTGGGCTGTAAAATTCTTAAATATATAAAACAGTGTCACAAAGTTCTCTCTTTAGAGCCATGTATTAGAAAAGTTAGGGTATTAGAATCAAGGGTCCAGTAAAGTTATAAAGCAATTTATCCCAATAACTATGCTTGATGGCTATAAAATATGTACATATGTTGACTATAGTTTACATATACATATATATATATATATATATATATACAGTGCCAAATCTCTTCAGACAGTTCTCTAATTAAAACAATATTATTTACTCACTGTGGTTATAGTTCCTCATTTTTTCTCTTTCAGTTGCTTCTTTCTGCTAGCAGACTAAAATGTTTAACTCTCTTCTTGAATTGAGAATTTAGAAGGGGAAAATGCACAATGAAGAAGATACAAATAGGAGGAGAATGAGAGAGAACTGGGAAGTGATGTATACCCCAATGTTTGTAAGACCGTAGTCTGAAGACCACAGAAATTAATGATGATAACTAGTATTCAACTCAATGTTAATTTAGCTCTCCAAACTCTAACACATATGCACAATGCAAGCATAATTACATATTGCATCTCTGCATCTATTTTATTCACACAAAGACAGCTCTTTATGCATCAATACCGCAACACTCACTGGTGACATTTCTGTTCAGTTAACACAATATGGTCTTCCAGACATAATCGGCAATTTACCTATGAGTGCCCCAAAGAAGCAATGCTTATTGAAATACATTACATATAGAACATTAAAAATAGATCCATTCTCCTTAACTCTGTCTACCTGTGTGTTGTGAGAAATTCCTTGATTCATCTACATGTAACCCTGGTCCCATTTCAGTAAGATATGATTAAGTCTATCACACCAGCACCCTCAACCTTGCCACTTGCATATCATTCCAAGTGGATCTTTCAACCATGTTCTTGTTGGATGACCAGATGACCCACCCACCCAGGTTAAGGGAGTTTATAGTTAGGGACTGTGGGGTAGAGGTCTCAAAAGACTTAAAGCAAGACAGGTGGAATGTGTGGAGGTAGCAGCCCCCAGACTAAGTCTACCTTCTCACTCAATCATGTAGCCTTCACTTTGCCCCATTGATCCTTACCCTTGAGCTGTCTAGCTAAAATAACTCAGTTTACATACCCTGGTGAAAGAGCAATTAGATCAACTGCCTCTGAAAGGGCACAATCCATGTACATCCCAAGGACCCAGGTTAGTGTCCCAGGTCCAGGGGGAACTACCAATGTGAACAACTAAATAAAAATGAAATAAAATTCTTCTTCCTCTCTCTTCCTGCCTGCCTACTCTATTCCTGTCTTAACCTTTCCTTAAAAACAAGCAACAACAAGCAAAAAAAAAAAAAAAACCCTCAATTAATCAATTGAAGATGTCAAATTGGAAACAAGATAGAGATGAACTGCCCAGATCTAGAGGATTCCAGAATTAACTATCTCCAACATTCTGGAAATCACACTGTCCTTCCTATTTTCAAGTTCAATAAACATATCGAGCAACATCAATACTCCAGGTATTATGCCAGGCACTTTCACAAAGAGGAGGAACTGAGGTTCAGAGACATTACGTTCTGAATCAGTGAGGAGTTAAAAATAATTTTTATAGCAAGTAAGTGGTAAAGTTTTATATTCCCATCTTTTGATTACAAATCCAATGTTCCTTAAATTACTTTACTCCTGGTACATAGCTGTCACTCAAAATGACAAGACCAAGAGTATCAAAAAGGAATTATGTCCGAATCCAAAAGTATCACAGAAACCCTAATGCCGAAACCAAATTTCACCAACAAATACACCATAATTTGGGAAAAAAAAGTTTAATCTGCCTGTGTATTCTCTATATTCTTATAGAGGTATAATGTCTGCATGTCTGTCTTCAAAATAAAGGTAGAATGAAGAGAGAATTAGAAATATTTAACTGTACTCACCAGGCTGTGAAATCTTGAATCATTTTCTTTGTTTATTCATTTTCCTGGTTCTAAGTCAAATCTTATTTCTTTCTTCTGCTTTTTTGAAGGCAAAGACCTGGTTTTCAGGACTAGTAATGCTTCAAGGTGAGCAGGAGTCAGGAAGGGGTCAGAACCCCCAGGAGACAGAGCACTGACCTAAAATGAGGAATGCCACGCTCTGTCTATAGATATTTGGGCTCCACCTCCCCACTAAAGCAAACTAGTGACAAGACAAAGAGTGAATGGGAGGGCACGCTGAAGAGGCAAACCTCTTTAAATCCAGAGAACCAGACTTATGGAAATAATGTACCTTCTGCTGCTGACATCGCCAACTGTGGATGAAGTGGAGAGGAGGCTACCCAGGGGAAATCCCTGTCTTACTGTTATTGAAGGATTAGAACTATTCTGATCCTCACCCTTCTGGAGACCCAGGACTTGAAATGCACTCACTTTGAAATAGTTGGAAAAGAAATTACACTGAAATGTCTGACACTGTTCAAAGATCTTTTGACAATAAGATTAATATTAAGTGTTATCAGTTTTTTCTTGCTTCTTAATTTTACCTGTCTGCAAAAATTCCCGATAGACATGTGAATAAACTGACAAAATGAGAAGCCAAGCGTGTATCCTGGCACCTACCCCAAAACTTGCTCCATAGAGGCGCAAAGTGATACCAAGACAGGCTGGCCCCCCAACATCTAGGTAAGTAGCACCATGCTCACCCATACATTAGCAGTGTCATATTTTAGTTTTAAATAGAATCACATAGATGAACACATTTTATTTTTCAGGTGCTAGCAAAAAAAATCAAGACATTTTATTTTTATAGTAACTTCATATTCTCAATTCCTTGATCCTTCATCGACCACATTCAAACATCAAAAGCCCAGAAAAAATACATTTTCAGTGAGATCATCTCTCACTGATTATTTCCTCTTCCAAGGGTTACTAACTAATAATTTCCTCTGCTCAGGGTAAAAGACTATTGATAAGAAAAAGCCCAGAACACACAAACGCCTCTTCCCCTCTCCCCCACCTCCCACTGAACACAGAATTATCTCTGATTCATCTGTGTCTCCTTCCTCCTACCTAGTTAACACCCCAAAAGACCCCTGAACTTCCCTCTTGGGGGTTCACTCAAATACCTTGTTCCTAGTGTTCTCTGTCACATTGTATGTCCAAGGATCAGTCCCACTCTGCTATGCAGCCTATTTGACTTTTCCTTCTCAGGGGTGACTTCCGGGACTTGAAATATCTTTTAGTCACTTCCGTAAAGGAGAAGATCTATTTCATCTTCTGGCCACTCTTCCAGACTATTCTAGAACATTGCCCCTTGGCAAAAAGGAGAACCCCAGCCGAGAAGAACAGAAGGAAGACAGTCTGCAAAATATGGCAAGAATGCACGCGCGCGCGCACGCACGCACGCACACACACACACACACACACACGCACACCAACCACACACTTTCTGGTTCTCTGATAAATGAGTCTCAGAATAAGGTGGGCGGAGAGACAAATGGACAGGAGATTTCACAATCAGCTCAGCTGCCGCTTACCTCAGTGCTGTGTCACACAGGTGTGTCCTCGTAAAGATTCTATACATAGAATATAATCCCAGGTAAACAATAACAAACTCCTGGCATTCATAGCCGAGTCTCAGTAGCCAGATTATAGAACAGTGTTCTAATCTTATGAAAGGTGAGATTGGGCAGAGAAGACAGGCAAGCTGAAAGGCTTCTGGGAACACAGCTGCATCACTCTGCCCAGCAGGGACGAGCAGCAGATTCCCTCCTCTGACAGGGTTAGCAAGCTTCAGAGAAGAGTCTCCTGGGAGACAGGAGAAGTGGAGTCAGCTCTGACCTGGCACCAGGATAACAGAGGGAGAGGTTCAAAGTTCTGGTTCTGGTTGGGAGGCATATCACCTTGACCTTGTTCTCCCTTCTGTCCCTAGTTTAGGGACCAGAATGCCTCCTCCTCTCCTGAAGGCAGTGAGGAAGTGCAGAGCAGCAGGCAGTGAATCACACCACAGAAGGGGCAGGTCAAGCAGCAAGTTATTCCACTCACCTCTCTCCAGTTCCCAGGGCTCCCTGGAACCAGAATCTCCTATTCATATTACAGCAGCCCCAGAATCTTACACATTTTCATTCCTGTCCCTACACTGCCTAGAATTCCCCATGGGGCAGTAGTAAGAGAAGATTTGCAGCTGGGCCTCTACTTGGGTCTCAGTTTTACCACTCATCATTTACATTATTCTAAGTTTCTGAGCTTCTGCTTTTCCAGCTATAAAGGGGAGACAATAATACTTACCTTACATGCTTGCTGGAAGTTATATGGGATCATATATTAAGACACCTAGTACAGTGTAGGCTCATTACACACAATAAGTATTCATTTCTTCCTTTCCCTCTTCCCTCTTCATCTGTCTCCAGAGTAGGGCACTGGTCACCTACCTGGACCAATCAGTTAAACATATTTCACAAAAAAATCATAACACAAAACAAAAAGATCTATTATCAAAATATGTATATTTGTATTATAATATTTAGATCTGAGCATATGTGTGAGATGGTGGAGTTAAAGTAATCATAAAGTTAATATTCATTTTTTAACTCCTCATTCTTAGGTGTGATTTAGATGGTCTAATACCTTTGAGATCTCTGAATTTGGCCATCATGTTAAGGAAGAGAGATTTAAATAAAATGGATCAAACAGCCTAATGCCATGAAGAAAGCATAAAAACAGAAAGAATACTAGATAGAGGTATATTAATTAACTAATTAATCTTGTCTCTAAACTTCTCAAATTCTTTCTAGCTGGTCCCTGATACCATCCTCTACTGGCCAAATATTCAACCAGTTCTTGAACTAATCTTGACAAAGGCAGTAAGGCAATAGTTCCAACTTCCTTCTTCCTATACTGTTTTTTTTTTTGTTTGTTTGTTTGTTTGTTTATAGAAAGGTGCAGGCAGGAATGAAGGTGAGCAGCGACAGGCAGTCAGGAAGAGGGAGGAGGAAGCACTTCTATTTATTCTATTTAGTTGTTCCTCTTGGTTGTTCCCTCCAGCCCTGGGACACGAACCCAGGTCCTTGGGGTATATATGTGGATAGTGCTGACTGGATGCATCTCACCAAACCGCTACTCCATCAGGGCCACAGACTGTGCCCTATTCTATCATACCCCCCAATTTGAGAAGACATAACCTTGCTCCATCCATTCCCACAAGATGTGCCCGGCTTCTCATGGCTAGTATTGTGAACATTGGTCTTTAGAACCCTACTTAACTGGGGTCAGGAGGCTAGAAAGAAAGTGCCCATGCATGCAAAAATAAGCAATCTACAAGACTCAACATGCCCTATAGATCCCACGAGAAATGATGCTGTTTTCTCATCCAGCAGAGCAGAGTGTGTGGTCCTCTAGAGATTATAAAAGGAGTTGTTAGTATTGAATTCAGGGAAGTGCATGTGGGTCTGGCCATGAGCACACTTTTAGTCTCCCTTTCCTTCTGGGTTGTTCCCCCACCCCCACCCCAAATAAACCTGATTTGTGGTTGGAATAACTTCTTTTGTTTGAGGTCAGCAGTAACCAAGTTCATATTAAATATGGAGTCTCATTCTAAACGCCTCACAGCTACATGGGGTCTTACTCTTCCTCTCTAAAATCTTTCCCTTCATGAAATTCAAACTTCACTCTTCTCTGTCCACTGAGGTCCTGCCACAAATGGAAGACCTCTCAGACAAATACCCCTCCTGGCCTAATGCCTGATAAATGACCATCACCCCCACCCACTCTGCTTCATCCACTCAACCCTGGACTCTGTGTTCTGCACTCCCCACACACAAAAACCCAAGTTGCTTTTTCTCACTTAAATGTGACTCTATAACCGAACTGTCACCTCTATCTAGAGTCTACCACCTCTAAGATCTAATTAGTTTTTCTCAAATAGTTCACTCAGAAAACTGGAACAAAGGTTGATGAGAAAGGGAAAAAGTAAACAATAAATATAGACAAGATGGAGATCACACATGGTCATAGAAAGAGTAATTGTAATGTAGTGGCAGATCCAGAGAGAGGAGTAGCTCAGGGAATACAGAGAAGGATATAGAGAAAATACGTTTAGGCAGCGGTTAAGAAATGTTTGACTATAGCGAAAGGGCCGAGATGAGTTCAGAGAGGGCTTGTATACTTGAAATGCTTGTAAACTTTGGGTTCCAGTAAAATGAAGATGGAAACTAGCAACACCCCAATGTGCTATAATCTCTCTTATTCTAAAAACAAATTAAAGGTCAGGGTATAAGGGTATGGTCTAGTCCTTAATATATTACAAAGCCTAACACGCATACACACATTGACACATGAAAAATATTAACAGAACACATAAATATCCCAGAAATGTTTAGGAATATTTAAGAATTTAATAAAAAGAATTTAGCATGAATCAAAATAAGCAGATTCCCATAACTAGCTGGACATAACAATCTCTTAGGGAGCTCTTTAAAAAATATCAATACTGGAGTTCATCCTTCACCCCTGGAAGAGAATATGATGATTATGAATCCCATAGATTATGGCTTTGTCTATCAGCACTGCAGTAAAAGGAATACCACATGGGGGATGCTAAATTATAAGTGTGGGTGAAAACTACTGACACAGATTATGCAGTGTATAGATATATAACATGCATGTGCTGGTTAATTTTTATGACAAAAATAAGTTAGGCCCTTGCTTCGTCCCAGTGTAAAAAAATGTATTTGTAAAAATGATTACATATTTTAAGAAACAAAAAATAACCACAGATTAAGTTATGAGGACTTGCTCAATTTAAAAGAAGAGATTCCTTCCAACAGGAGAAAAATTACAAAAATATCAATAAAAATATGGAAATTTTATAGTGCTAAATAAGATTTTAATAAATAAATGATCAAGGTAAGTGAAAAAAAATCAATCCATTTACCAAAACCCATAACGATTAATAAATATGGAAGTAAGAGTAAAGGTTTTCAATTTAATAATACAAAAATATACATTAAAATAAAAACACAAATTTTTGCCTATCCACTCAAAAAAATTTAAAAAGAAAATGTTTATGTCCTAAAGAGCCCTTTTAACAAAGTCCACTCACACTCTGACAGAAAATCTAAATATTTATATTCAGATGTATAGAAAATAATTTAGCAATATGTAAACAGTTTTAATGTCCTTCATAATATTGATTCACTAATTTCTCTTCTGAGGAGTCAATTATAGATGAACTTTCTAAATGGGAGATTTTTTTTGAACACATACAAAAGTGTTCATTGCACTGTTATTTATTTCTTTTGAAAGCAGAAATAGTCATCTGGTTTAAAATAGTCCTAGGACTTGAAGGAGACATATGTGAACTATAAATGAAGCAATATTGGGTATGTGTTGAAAGTTATTGAATTTGGGTGATTAAGTACTCATTCTGTTATATTTTCTGCTTCTATACATATTTGAAATATTCTGCAATAAAAAACAAAAACAGAAATGAATTTAAGTTTTCATTAAGAATGCAATGGATAGCTTTACATTATCAGTTGGCTAGATCATGATACCAAGGTATTTGGTAAAACATTATTCTAGATGTTTCTGTGAAGATTTTTTTAAATGAGATTAACATTTAAATCAATGGACTTTGAGTAAAGTATAGATTGCCCTCCATAATGTGAGTGGGTCTCATCCAGTTAATTGAAGGTCTTATTAAAAAAAAAAAAAAAACTGACCTCAGAAGAAGAGGGAATTCTGCTAGAATAGAATACCACCTCTGAACTCAAAATGCAACTCTTCTTTGGGTATACAAACTCCTGGACTACCCTAAAGATATTAGAATTACCAAATCTCCCTCTCTCTCCCCTTCACACACATATGTATATAATCATACATGATACACGCACATCCTATTGGTTTCATTACTCTGAAGAACCCTAATACAGAGAGATATCGAATTATTTTTATATAACTATGCAATGGAATACTATAAATCAATAAAATGTATGTTCACATAAAAAGCAGCTTTTAAGAATTGTGTTTATATATGTGAATGTATATATTATACATGTATATATTATCTACATATGTATAATACAGATATATGTATGTGTATATATATATAGAGAGAGAGAAAGAGACAGAGAGAGAGAGAGACAGAGAGAGAAAGAGAGAACTGTATCAGTTAGGGGAAACCTTGTGCAAGGAAACCCCAAAAAGAAGTACATCTGAATGTTACAGCAACAATGATTGATGGTTTGAATGATTTTTTCCCTCTGATTACTTTTTATCTTCCTGATTGTTTGAATTAGGCCTTAATTACTTTATAATTAGAAAAAGGAAAAAGAAGAAAGGCTAAAGGCAGAAATATTTGAAAGTGGAGACATCAAAAGAAAAATTGCTGTGGAGAACAGAAAAGACCGAAAAGGGGAGAAAGTCTTCCTAAAAAAAACCCGGTGATCAGAATTAAAGACAAGGTAAATCACTCAATCAAGATTATGTCTTTAAAGAAGGCTCTTTTGGCCTAAAGTCAAGATAAAGACCTGGCATCTTACTACTTCCTGTTGCTTCCAAGGGTTTATCTTTCCGCCTGAGAGAGCACCGAGCTGGAATTGCCAAGAACAGAAGTTTCATCTGTTAATGTGTTATCTTCATCAAACTGTGGTATAGTAGACAGAACATAGGGAACAAGAGTCAGAAATAAGGGATGAATTTATCTCAACCTTGTAAAGCCTTGGTCTCTTAATCTAATCAACTGAGATAATCATGCCAATTTACCCCCATAATTTTCCTAGGAATTAATGAGAATTTAAGTGTTCTTCAATGGCAGCAGTTACAAGTTCCTCTTCTAGTCCTAATTCCTATGTGTAACATAATTACTTTTCAGACATGAGTTCCAAGTTAGCATTACTGGATATTACATTCTACTTTGCTTATGACCACACACACACACACACACACACACACACACACACACACACACACACACAGAGTGATCTAAGAGAATGTGACTTTAATTCAAAGCACTAGCATAAATGAGAAAAAAAATCCCTTTCTTAACGTAAGTTCAATATAATGAAAGTGCCAAAAGATTGCTAAACACTAAGAGAATCATTGGAGGTGCACCTCTGTGACTCAGCAGCTAAGGTGCAGGGCATGTAAAGCCAAAGGACCTGGGAATAAAACCGTGGGAAGGACAGAAAAAAGAGAATCATTAGAGAACAAATTATCTGACCAAAAAGTGCAGAACCACTGGGTCTCGGTCCATGAAGAGTGTGAGGCTGTGTGGTCTTGGCGGCTTGTTACATGAAGGTGGCCACACTGCGCCCAGCTGCTGGTCCACCCCCACCATCTGCCTTTGTCCTTTACCTCTTAGCTTTGAACTTGTATGTATGAGAAAGGCACTGTTTTCAGGCACTTCTTTCCTTACAATCTTTTCTATCTTCCAGGATAAAGTTCAAAAAGGTATATTCTTAGGTTTCAGCTCTCAATTTTTATTACAAAAAGCATGGTCCAGTCCTTTTCTGAAATCCAGTGTGCCCATCTCTGCTTCTAATTAACTATGTACTCTTGAACAAATTACTGTAAACCTGAGTTTTCTCAACTGGGTTTACATTATTATCAATTCAGTCATGGTAAGAATTAAATGATACTCAGAACAATACCTAACACATAGTAAATAGTAACAGGTATTATTTATTCCTGATAATTATAGAAACAAGTATATTACCATAATAATTATTATTCAAATTATGACATCTTTAAATAACTTCTCCTTTCAGACAAAACAGTCATCCTAGACAGCATCAATATTATAATACAATACCATTAGTAGAATATGTATATTTCTATGTATCACCAAAATATAAGAGAACAATTTCCTGACATCTAAGTTTAATATATCACTACAGTAAATCAGGCCCAGGCTTCTATAATTTTCTCACCTTCCTTTCTGCAATGTTTCTACTTTTTATAAGTTATAAATTTTTAATTTTCCTGTTCTTTTTATAAATAACTTCATAGCTTTTTAATTTAAAATATCATAGACTTACAATAAAAGTGATCTTGTAAGTTTTAGACCTATTTTCCTAGACTCTAATTCCCAAAACTAAAAGCAGTGCAGATTCCCTTGAGGGTCTTTTTCAAAGTTGCAATGCCCAGGATACAATAATTAAGTTGGAATCAGACTCTCTGGGAATTGCAACCTGGTACTGGGATGCTTTAAAATCTCCCAAGGTTAAATCTAATATGCAGCCAAGTTTGGGAACTCTACCTTAAGCCATTGTTAGTTTCCTTTTTTAATTGATAAAGTTAATTCACCAGGCTCTAATTAGATAAGTTTCTAAATTTGGTAGTTCTCTCTCTCTCTCTCCTTCTCCCTCTCCCTCTCTCTCTCTCTCCATTATCATCATAATCCTTATTCTACCTAACCAGAGACATTCTGACAAGACAAATGAGATAGAACATATGAAACAACTTCCATGTTTTAGAATAGTAATTCAGATATCCAAGATAAAATTAACATATTCGAATATTCCCAGCTCCCTCCCCACACACATGCCCACTGCCATCTCTTCTAAATGATCCTTGCTCCCTACGATGAAAGCTTTTGTATATATAAATGATACGGGGGTATGTTAAGCTGTTAAGGCTTTAGTATGTCAAACAATTTCAAGCCAACTCAGCTTCTTGCTCTATCATTTGTTAATTATACTTTTTCTCCTCTAAAATATATATATATATCGCTACTAATAATTTTAGAGTCAAAATTTAATCTAAAGAGAGATGATATTAGATGCCATTTGAAGAAAAATCTGAAATCGAATGAACTTAAATTAGTGCTATTTTTGTGTCAGTGTGGCCCTCAATATTAAGGGGACCTGGCATTAATCTTCAGTTTGCCTTAAACTGCCTTCTGCCATGAAATTCACCATATATTCCTCCCTTAGATTATTTATTAACTAAAATTCATAGGAGAAATGTATAATGAAAGGAAAGAATTATCTCCTAATATACACAAGGGAGTCAAAAGATCTGTTATGACCTTGAGTCATCAACTTTTTGGGAGTGACCTTATGCAAACCAATTAGCATCTCTTTATCAGAGGGTTGTAAGTAAAGCATCATGAAATAGAAAGAGTAAAAATATCCAATAGGGAGTAGCCAAGAAGGCATAACTATGTTGAAACCAAGTATATACAAAATGTATTTACATAGGAAAATTCAGAAAAGTAAAACTAAAGCAAAAATGGACAACAGAGATTTTGTTTCTTTTCTTTTAATTTAGAACCTTACATCATTCCCTCAAAGTGGGTATGCAGTTCAGTCCTTATAGTAGACTACTGCTGTCTGTCAAAGAGCAAGGTCTACAGAAAAATCAAGAATTATAAGTGCACCCCTACAAAGACACAGAAAACAATTTAAAGCCAATGGATGTGAACATAGCTAGAAACATCCACCACCTCCCTGAATTCTTGATTTGTCTGTGGAATAAAAATGTGATACTGACATGAATTCTATTCACTTGATCTTACTTTTTGAAATGAAGGATCTCAACAAAGACAGGACAAGAGAACAAAGATCTTAAGTTTAGTGTCTAAATTCCAGTGGAAAACCTTCAAAAGTTTTTGTCTTTTATTTAAATTGAATAGCAAAAATATATTAAGCTCAATTGACCATCTCTTATTCTGATTTTCTCCTGTATATGTTTTTCCTAATATGTCTTGGATCTTTTCCTAGGATGCAGGTATGAAGGTGAAGTTTAGGTATTTCATACCCTCGATCCACATTATCTCTTCCCCCTTTTCTACTCAACGCAGTCTCTTTCCACAAATCAGCATAGAGTTCATGCAATAAACTGAGCAGAGCAGTCTGCTTTGGACTTAGCCCTGCTCTGTTCTCCTTAACTGACATCTATGTTAGCTAAACACAACTTTCTTCATAACTTATTTTAGCTTTTTACTATGCCTAGGATATTTTATTGCATATGGTTAAAAATGACAGATATTTACGTAGTGCTCCCCATGTGTTAGGCGCTGTTCTTAGGACTGCACACACAGTGAGTCATTTAATTCTCACAAATGAAGTGGGGGTACAAGGAGTGTAAGTAATTTTGCTCTAGATACACAGCTAGTGAGCAGGATTTGGAACTCCTCCACTGACTATGTGGCTTTAGAATCCTTGTTCTTACATCGTACTATATACTGTCTCCCCAGTCAATTTTGAACAACTTTTTGACACAAAATTAGAATTACCTTTAATATTGCTTTAGTGGTGATGCTTTTTGGAAGATACAATTTGCATAGCATAAAATTCACCCTTTTGAAGTCTACCATTTTTGAAGTAGTTTATTTATTTTATTTAGTTGTTCATCTTGGTTGTTCCTCTGACCTGAGTCTCAAACCAGTGTCCTTGGGATGTATATGGACTATGTCTCGGTGGTCTTAATCCACTAGACCACCAGGACACACCTGAATTATACAATTTGATGGCTTCAGTATAGTCACAAAGCCATACAACTGCTAGTGCTATGTAATTTTAAAATATTTTCATCATCCTAAAAATATGTAGCAATAGCAGTCACTCTCCTTGCCCACTCCCCACAGCTCCTAATAATGAATCACTGATCCATTTTCTGCTTTTATAGATTTTCCTGTTCTAGACAGTTCTTATAAATTGAATCAAACAATTTGGGGCTCTTTGCATCTGGCTTCTTTCACTTAGTTTTGTTTGTTTTTTCAAGAGAGAAAAGAAAGGAGAGGAGGAAGAAGCATTTTAAGAAAGGAAGGAAGAAAAGGAGGAAGCACTTTTATTTACATGCTTATTTATTTTTGTTGTTCCCCCTGGTCCTCAGGCTGTACATGGTCTATGCCCCAGGATATGATTTCGAACCTGAGCCACCAGGGCATACCAACTTAATATTTTAAGGTCCATCAATCTTACTAGTCAGAGTTCCCAGAGAAACAGAGTCAAAAGTTATGCATATGAAACATTGGTTATAGGAATTGGTCCACAAGGCTATAAGGAGATAAACCCCACAAGCTGGAGAACCAAGAAAGACAATGGTGTGATTCACTGGAAGGTTGAGAAATGGAGGAACTGAGGCGGGGCTTCTATATAAGCCCAGAGTCCAAAGCCAAAGACCAGGAGCTTTGATGTCCAAGGGCAGGAAAAGATGCACATTGCTGCTCAAGAAGAGAATAGAATCTGCCCTTCACCTTTTGGTTCTAGTGTGACCATAAAGTTATTGAATAAAGTCCATCAACAAGGTGAGAGCGGATTTTCTTTACTCAGGATACTGATTCAAATTTAACTCGTACATAAACACCCTCACAGACACATGGAGAAATAATGTATCCCTGCTTTCTGGACATCACTTAACCCAGTGACGTTGACACATAAAATTAACCATCTTGAGGTGCCGGGTAGAATAGTCATTAAGTTCACAGCCTCTGGCCAGCCTTAGTCCACGTACATCCCATCGTCCCAGGGATGGAGGAAACAGCCAAGATGAACGACTAAGTAAAATAAATATGCTTCTTCCTCTCCCTACTCCGCTGCCCATCGCCTTCATTCCTGCCTGCATATTTCCTCCTAAAAATTAATAAATTAACTGTCTCATCCATGTTGTCGCTAAATCAATACTTCATTTCTCTTTGTGGCTGGATAATCATCCATTGTACGGTTATATCACTTTTCTTTAATCCATTTGCCAGTCATGGACATTTAGACAGCTTTCACTTGCTCACAATTATGACTAATACTGCTATGAACATTCACAAACAAGTTTTTGCACAGACACGCTTTCATGGGTGTGTAGACTTAGCAATGGAGTTGCTGAGTCATGTGGTAATTTTAAATTTTGAGGAACTGCCAACTACTTTCAAAAGTGACCACTTACACAAAGTTAACTGCAATTCTCACCCACATTTAATTGTCTTTTTAAATTACAACCCACCCTAAGTGATGTGAATGGTATTTTTTTGTGGTTTGAATTTTCACTTTCCTAATGATTTATAAGAGTTAGCCTTTTTCATATGCTCACTGACCAGTTACATATCTTCTTTAGGAAAATAGACATTCAAATCCTTTGCCCATTTTTAAATTGGGCTATTTGTCTTTTTTATTGTTGAGGTTGTGTCTTTTATATATTCTGGCTACTAGACCCTTATTTGATATGTGATTTGCAATATTTCCTCCCTATTTTGTGTGTTATCTTTTCACTTTTCTGACTGACCTTTGAAGCACACTACTTTCCACTCTTTCTATCTTATGATGAAGTCCACTTTATCTATTGTTTATGGTTGCTTGTGCTTTTATTGTCTGGTTCATCCTAGATGACAAAGATTTATGCCTACTTATTTCTAAGCATTTTCCACTTTAATTCTTACATTTAGGTCTTTGATCCATTTTGAGTTCATTTCTGCATATGGCGTAAGGGAAAACTACAACTTTATTCTTTTGTGTGTGATTATCCAGTGTCCTGAGACCATTTGCCAAAAAGACTCCACACACTCTAATGAATTGCTTTAGCACTTGGTCAAAAATCAAATAGCAAAAGATTTACAGATTTAATTAAGGATTCTTAAATCTGATCCATTGGCTGTGTATCTATCTTTATACCAGTAACATGCTCTTGATTATTATAGCTTGATATGAAGTTTTAAAATCCTTGTGATTCTTCCCACTTGTTCTCCTTTTGAAGATGGTTGTTCTGGCTCATCTTAGTCCCTTATGTTCCTATGTGAATCCAAGAATCAGCTCAACCATTTCTGAAAAAAGTCATCTGCAGTTTTGGAAGAGGGTATATTGAATACACAGCTCGGGGGCTACTGCCATTTAACGACATTAAATGTTCCTAACTAGAACATAAGATTCCTTTCCATTTACTTAGATTTTCTCTCATGTCTTTCAATGATGATTTGTAGTTTTCAGTGTACAAGTCTCATTTGCTGCTGAAGACAAACACCTCTAAACGTCAGTCTAGAATGTGTGTAGAATGTGATGATACCACAGAATATTCCATGTCTGAGAAAGTCAGTTTAAAAGAGATTAGGCAAACATACTTCCCAGAGGCTGGTCAGACATGCTTTTCTATATCAAGCACCATGGCAGAATGTAAGGCCACTACTGACTCTTCACAGGGGTGGATACGTGGGCAGAATGAAGAGCCCTCAGTGTCAGGACTCGTCTCGGTGTTAGGACTCGGTTTGTTTCCTTTGTAGCCCTGAGTTAATCCATGTTTCTCAAGTTGCCATGAATTGGTGGGACAAGAGAGGGTCTTCTTCACAATCCTATCAACACAAATGCTTCTAAATACCTAACCTGCAGAGACTATTGCTAGGCACCCAAAATACATTTTATTGCAATTTAAATAAAAGTCACAAAGGTGCAGCCCATATATCAAACCCCATAACGCAGGTGGTATAAAGATACTTGGAATTCCACCTAGCACAGAGAGTTCTCTCCCAGGGTTCAATGAACTTCTTTATACGAGAGATTTATCTCACACACTATCTGAAAATCTATAAATCCACAACCCATTGCCAGTTATGGCCCTTAGATACTATCAAATCTTTACTGCCCACCTGTTTGTAGATAACCTGAGTTCATACTTTTACTTATAAGTCAGTTTGCTTCTATTTCCCAGCCAGTATTAATCAGTAAATTAAAAATAATCAATTTTAATATAAGCCCAAGGGGAGCAGGCTTAGAAAACTAAATATGGTTTTGAAGAAGAGGAGGTGGTTTATTGATAATTATCAACATTTCTTTTTTTCCAAGCCCTACAAAATTAGTATCTCCTTCAAAGTGATCTTCAGTTTTAAAATAGAGAACCCTTCAGAATGATCAATAGCTATTTTAACACATTCATATTGCATGTGGAAACTAAGGTTTAGTGAAAAGATGGCTTTCAAGGATCAGAAAATGAATCAGAGATCTAATTAGAAGTGACACTTTCTGGCCATGAACCCACTATGCCATCTGAAAAGTGGACATGGGTGAGGACGAGAAAGATGGGGATGAAAGTGAGGTCTCTTGGTGTTATGGGAGCTGCATGGACTTCAAGATGGAATTCAAGCAGCAGACTCAACAATCAGTGTCAAAAAAACATTCTATTCCCACACTGTAAATGAAGTAACCACCCTATAGTCACACCTCCTTATAATAAAAACAGTAAAAACAGCATCCCTCCATTTCTTGTTCTACTTGACAAACTCACTAGGAAAGGCAACAAGTCCTCCACAAATGCCATGGAATTCTACCTTTGTTCAACTAGAAGAGCCTTTTGAAAGCCACAAAAGAAACCTGATGTCCATAATTGACTGATAAAGAAATTGAGGCACATAATTTAAGTTCCTCCAATAGCTTATTCACATTTAACCTGAAATTAGCATCATGTGTCTTAAATCTCTCTCTGGTGTTCTTCCATACAGCTTTCCACCATTCTTAAGGCTGATTGGATATTTGTTTTCTTTTTATTCAGTTAAGTTTTGAAAGATGAGAAAAAAGAAGATCCTAGTTCTAAGAATTCATGATGAGCTTATACTTTCATAATTTCTTCTGCCTGCCAAGCTTTTTGGGCTGTACCTGCATCTTGACTAGCCTCTGGATATATCTATCCCTTCCATGTCCAGGGTGAAGACTAGAAACTGTACATTCCAGTGTGTTTTCACTGACAGCAGTTCAGGGCTTAAAGAAAATTCTAGTGCATTTTCTGAGGTTCACTTATTTCCTCAGCTCAAGGGGCCTTCATACTGTTCCTTTCAGCTAATTGTGGCTAAAAGGAAGCTCTTTCTTCTTCCTTCACCAGAATTCATTTGGATTCACACTAAGAAAACAGTTTCATGGAATGCTAAAGGGTAGGACATTGAGACCTCTGGAGAAAGACAATGGAGGTAGGAGGCAGGGCAACCTCAGACCAGACTGGCTAGATTTGTGGACTCTGCTTATAAATCTGATGGAAAATGAGATCGCTTTTCAGCACTCCCTTACCCGACCTCTTCCTTCCTGGAGCGGAAAGTCAATCTATCACCAGTACTACTCAGACACATAAGTTCTTGCCTGCTCTGGTAGCCTCTAGCTGGCCATAGGCAGCATTAAGTTGGGGTTCAGGCTGAGGAGGGATCACAGAGTACTGAGGCAAAAGTCTGGAGCTTTCCCTGTCTGGGCCAGTCAGTCCTACCTGACTTAGGAGAGACTCTGAGAAGTCCATCCTAGTAACACAAAATAGGGGTGACTTTGACCCCTTTATGTGTGTCCTAGTAGCTGATTATAGCAGAAAAAAAAAAAACACAATGCATAGAATCATCTTCTCTTAACTCTCAATGATCATCTATGGTAAATATTTTTCATCACTCAATTGATACATAATTTAAATATCACATATGGCATCTCCTAGAGTTGGTCAACACAGCTCCCTGAATTTATCCAAAAACATAGTACACCTGGTTAAATCATTCAACAACTGATTATAAGATATAAATAAACCATTTTGAAACTTTCTCTAAAAAGCTATATGACTTAAAATATGAGTATTACATGAATATTACTGAGTTTTTCCTATAGTTACAATGTACATTTTGAAATGCTTTGTATTCTTAATCCTTAGATTATGCTACAGTTGGTTCTTAGAATTCTAACAGTCTAGAATTATGTACATATAATTTTAAGTTAGATGAATGTTCCAGAAAAGCACTATATTTCTATATATTTTGTTGTGATTTTAGCTACTGTTAAATATATATGCAAATGAGATTATTTGCTATGACTGAGGCTAAAACAGTACCAGAGGGTGATTCAAGACACATAATGCTAGTTTTTGCTTCAGTGCTGATTAGCTATTGGAAGTCATCAAAATTTTGTGCCTCGGTATCTTCATCAGCCAATTATAGAGGTTAGGTTTCTTTTGTTAATAGCAGTTGAAAGAAAAAATTTTAAAGGTTTCCTTTTTATTTACAATACAG
The DNA here is from genome assembly GCA_004363575.1 of Solenodon paradoxus. Classification (NCBI taxonomy): domain Eukaryota; kingdom Metazoa; phylum Chordata; class Mammalia; order Eulipotyphla; family Solenodontidae; genus Solenodon; species Solenodon paradoxus. The sequence continues at coordinate 56,955 of RJWH01001908.1, forward strand.
CCATGATGTAGTCCATATAAATATAAAAGTATAGGTCTAAAAAATGCAATCACTGTCTTCAAGTTGTTTTTATCACGGCAATTGTAAGAATTGGCTGTCAATCTCTCTTGCTACCACACTGCCCAGGAGGTTTATTATTGTAGGATGAGTTGGAGGGCAAACAATGCTAAAAATTTGGGGTACAACTTTGATGAGGGCTAAAGAAAGCATGAACATCGGGAAGTCACTCTTTTCCCTGAAGAGTCACCCTTATGAAGTGGGGATCAAGCACGGTACAGTTGGCATCTACACAGCCACAATAAGCTGAAAGCAACAGCATGCAGGCCCCGTGCACTGAGGAAATAAGTGACCCTCAGGAAATGAGGAAAAGGTCAAAGGATGGGTAGGAACCCCCACACACCAGCCCCTTTTTCCTTTCCTTATGGAGAGGTGATTGGCTCCCTCATTAAATGCCAACCTGTTCCTCATAATTACTCAGTTGTGGAAACTCAGAGAAATTCAAATATTAAACCTGAAAGAATTCCTTCAAAATGTCTAGTCTATCTCAGCTTTCAAACTTTCATTTTTCTAAAACAGAAAACACTACTACTAGAGTCACTGATGTAAGTACTTTGTGCTTTGTTTACAAACATAATACTGGAGCTTAATACCCACTTTAGGTCCCTGGACTCAGGACAAGTCTCCGCTCTATTCTGATGTGGCTGTGCAGTTAACTGCTTCCCCTCGTTTCACCCAATTAGAAACTGTGTCCATGGAATGTTATGCTAATATCTAATTGTTTTAAATTTACTTCTGTTTATTTTTCAGCCCCAGGTCTAAAACCCAGGTCCATGGCTTTTATAGCCTTCACCTCAGCCACCAGAAGGTGCTGGTGGTAAATGTTATGATATGATAATACAGAGACTATAGAATAACCAACCTATTTATTCAGTATGTAACTAGTTTGCCTCTCATTATCTGTATCTTCTGAACCGGATCGTAATCTCCTTGATAGCAGAGTCCGTTTCTTTAACCCAGAAGTAGGCACAGAGCAGTAGCCACATCTAAAGTCAGAAGGCACGTTGGGGAACTGAGAGCAGCAAAACCTAGGCTGGTAGGGGGAACAAAAATGAAGTGACAGAGAATTAAAAGAAAAAGCATGAACTCTTCATGAAACGGGAATTTAAGATTTTGGCTATTTTCTTAATTGGTATGCACTAGACCTGTGTCTGGCATATCATGTTTGTTCAATAAATAAGTAGCTAAATTCACCTAGCAAAATAGCATTGACTCTGAAAGAATACTTTATCGCAAAACAGCCTATTCAAATTAATTGAGTGTAAAGGATTAAACTATTGTGCTAAAACTACTAGGTGACATGGGGATTAGTTTTAACAGAATGGCACAGAAAGTACCATGGTACCCAGTTTATAATCAGTAGGGAAACATTGTTCAATCATTAGTTGGGATGCTGTTTTTCTCTGTAAAAGAGACTTAAAATTCTTTGCTACATAGAGCAAGCAAAGCAGAATACTCATCCCTTATGTAAAAATAGAACAATAAGCCCAATAAAGAAAACCCAATCAGAGAAAGTTCAGAGTAGCAGGCAGAAATGACCTTTCAAAGATGCCTATGGCCAAATGTCTGACTGTTAGTTTTTTAATAGTGTTAAATAGCAAAGGAAAATATGATTGCAGATAGAATTAATCCCAAGGATCCTGAAATGTGGAAGAGGAGGGAAGAATGTTCACTGTCAGCATATATGGTGTGAGAGAGATTCAATGTGACTTTGAAGATGGAGGAAAGGAATAATGAGCCAAGGAACTCAGCAGTTTCTGAAAGCTCAAAAGGCAAAGAAACAATTTCTCCTCAGGGGCCTCCAGAAGGAATGCAAACCCGCCCACTTATTTTGGAATTCTGATCTCCAGAACTGTAAGATAAATCTTTTTGTTGGCTTAAGCCACCAAGTTTGTGGCAATTTGTTATAGCAGCAGTAGGAAACTAACACAGATGAAAACAAACAGGCGCTGCAGAATCACATGACTCCTGATGGAAGGGTGCACCACAAGCTTATAGGAGCTGGCTGTGAAGGGTTGGGAAAGGTAGGAAAACAAAGTTTCTGCAGAAGACGACTGAAAGAGATATGACGATAAGCTAACATTGCGTGCACATCACTGGAGACTTAGTCATTATTAGGGGTTGAATTGCACCACCGCAAAATTCATGTTGAAATACTTGCTTCCGGTAAGTACCTCAAAATGTGGCTTTATTTGGAAATTGTATCTTTATAGAGGTAATCAAAGTAAAATGAGGTCATTAGGGTGGCCTGTATCCCACTATCACAGGTGTCCTTATAAAAGGGGGAAACTTGAAGACAGACATATGCAAAGGGACAGCATATGAAACAATGATGGCTATCTACCAGCCAAGGAAAGAGGCTGGGACAGATCGTTCCGCACAGTTCTCAGAAACAGCACCAACACCTTGATCGGGAAACTCCAGCCTCCAGAACTGTGAAATAATAATTCCTGTTGTTGAAGCTTCCCAGTCTGTGGTGCTTTGTTACAGCAGCCCTTACAAACTAGTACAACAACAAAAGCCCCGAAGAATAAGTCTGTAATTGTCACTGAAACGAATGCTTCAGCATGTCTCACTGACAGATGTGGATGACCTTACCTGGCTGGGAATGGAGATTCTGGTGGCCCAAGCGGGGTAAACCAGAAACACAGCATAAAACTCTTTCTGCGTGCACTGCAGTGGAGTGTGTGGCACATGCTGGAACCTTTTTTTCTACAGCCGCTGATGGCTCTTGTAGTGGAAAAGTAAGTGGTCGGAAATATACCCGAACCTCAGATGGAGTGAGGATTCATTACAGAGGGAGGCTACGATCACAGAAATAAAAGAGAAAGAAAGGAGGTGTGATGCGATGAGCTGCAGGAACTACTAGTGAGAAAGGAGACAAGGGAGAAGAGAAAGACCAAGAAGACAAGGGAAATTCAGTCAATAGCATATCACACTGCACAGCTTTTACACAGATACTGACATTAACTCATTTAAGTATCCCCAGGCTCCTGGGAGGGAATTACACTATTAAGCCTTACAGATGAGGAGGCGGAAGAGGAGAGCAGTGAACCGGCAGATGTGAACGATGGACGATCCCGTGGCACATGATTACTCTAAGCTTCTGGCTTCATTCTCCCCTCTCTTGATTACTCCTGCCGGCAACAGCAGAGGCTGGGCACTGCTAGACTCTCCCATGTTCGTCTCTCCTCCAAGACAGCTGAGGCAGGTTTAGTCTCCTATCATTGAAGTAGAAGCCCAAACCCACAAGATGCCTGTTTCGAAGAAATACAGATGAATTCATCTGATGATTGTTTGTTCACAAGGCCTGCAAAAAGCCAATTCACCCCACTTCCTCCTCCCTCTTTTTCTTCCCAGATCCAAAGCCAGCCTCTGCCTCCAGGCATCACTGTTACCACGCCCCCACCACCTTAGGGAGCCCCAAACCCCTGTTCACTACCGTGTCCCTCTCTTCCAGTCACTCAGGTTTCAGATGGAACCAGCCCCCAGCAGCAAACGAAAAAAATAAGTACGAATTTGGGTAGGGCAAGTTGTGCCAGCCTCAAGGGAGGGAAAGTTTTTCAGTCCCTCCTCCACACTGCAGGGCGTGGCTACCAGCAAAGGAGGGATTCTGGGCGGGCTCCCCACCAAGGGGGATCAGCCGGCACTGAGATTTCCCGGACGGATCACGCAAAAGCCAGCAAGAAATCTTTGCTGAAACTGTAACACCTGAACAGGTTGCTGATCTATTCACTCACTCCCTTCTCTAGTGATTGATTGCAAGATGATCAGGCTTAAAGGAGATTTCAGTTCAGGTGGAAACGCAAACTAAGACAAAGGGCAACAGCGCCACTTCATGTCCGACCCACAGAGCTGCCTTCATTGGTGCTTAAATTGGTCGGGATATTGAACTGATCAGTCCTCTCCAGGGACGCTGGCAACCTCTGTTCTTTACTAGTTGTACACGATAGTACGGATCACTGCTATGACATAAGGGAATTGGTAGAGAATAAATAGAAATAAAAATCCCAATAGTAAGCAATCAATCATTAACATGCTTTTTAAATACCCATTATGTACTAGTTCTCCTCTATAGATATACATAACAATAAAGGAAGCAGTTAAGTTGCCTGCCTGTCCACAAGGAATTGACAAAGAAAGTACAGATGAAAAAAAGTACAAATTCGACATTAACACACTATAAAAGGTCTATTGAAGAAATATAGGTCGAAGATAATTTGGATAGGTGAGCATATGTTTGTTCAGCACTGATGGCACTCTAAACAGAAATGGGTGACCACTAGAACAAAAAGAGTTTGTGTTGCGAGGGAATGTGGCGTATTTGAAACTGATGGACTTTGGTTCTCCAAAGTTTTCTCTCTATTGAAACTTTAATTTTCTTCAGAACTCTTTTTAAATAGAACAAATTGTATTTAATGCCACTTAATGACATTTTTGTTCTGAATATTAGGGTGTGGATTCTCTGGGGAGCCATTATTTTGCCTGCTCTTCATTGCCTGGAAGAGATCTTAGTGTAAGCTCTGTAGATGACTCTTCTGCAAGAAGTCAATAAATGCTGTTGACTATAAATGAAGTTCCTCACCAATTATTTGTATTCTGATAAAAAACGTTCATATTCCCCATGGGGACAAATGTGATTTGAGACATTATGGCAACCATATACTCTACTAATTTCTTCCCCTTTTCTTTCCCTTCCCCAAAATTCCCATAGAATCATAATTTAACAATCACTGACCTACAGCTATTTTCCATTACCTAGGCCCGGTTCTGAACCTCAATTTTCTCATTTGTAAAATGAAGAGGTTGAAGTAAATTAGTCCCAGGTCTATGTCAAATTCATATCACATGATTCTGTAACCCATGAACAACAAAATTCATCTGGTCCAAATTTTTGCCTACTGGATTCCTTTCCCACGGTAAAACATCTCTGGTGCATAGTCATCTATCTCTCTCTAGATTTGCTCAGTATTGAGGACTTGTTATCAGGAAGCATTCCATTTATAATAGTCCTAACTATCAGAAAATGTTTTCTCCAGACTAAATGAAAAATGTGACTTAATCACTTTAACTCCTAATGTATTTATTCATAAAATTGAACGAAAAATATATAACTCAGAAGTGTTGAGTAGTTCAAATAATAAAATATACTTGAAAGTACTCAAGATCAAATGTACTACATAAATTTATCATGTACTATATAATAATGTAAATTTCTATTAACACTTACTTGTTCAATCTACGGTGTACACGTAGATTTTAAAATGTATATCTTGTTTATTTCAGTCCCATTCAAGCAAAATAGTAAAACAAATTCTGAATCTCAACTCTGATATATATCTTTCTGACTGTAACATTGAGATTTGACTAACAAGTTAAAAAAAAATTTTTAATGTATCTGCCTACCTCATTTTGAGATTAAAAAGAACAGCAATTTAATATATGCCAGTATGTAATTCTCTAAAGATTATTTAGGTGACAAACATTCTCAGAATATAATTTCCCAAAGAGCTACCGGTCTCCCAAACTTCAAGTTAAGAGTACCACATCCATTTAACTGTGTAAGTCAGGAAGCTGGGAAACGCTGTGCTGATGTTTATCACTCATCAACTCATTCCACTCTGCCAAATTTCATGAAGGAGTCCTTTTAACAGATAAATCTCTATCATCCCTCTTTCCTCATTTCCATTGTCTGAGTTCACCCCCATTTTCTTGCTTTCTCTAGGTGTCGCCTGACCTCTATCCCTCAGTCTCACCCTCCCTTCAATATTTCATATTGCTGCCAGATTGATCTCTCCAAGTCTCATTGTGTAAAACCTCTCGCCATCTAACATCTTTAGCATATTGCAAAATGAAATCTTCAATGATCGCATATCTCCATAAACCCCTTATATCTTTCTACTCAGTACTCTCCAGTCCAGTCATACTATTCATATTTCCCTACAAGAGCAACAAAAAGATAAGTAAGAAGTACTAAATCTTTTCACACGTTAAGTATTTACATTCTGTTGCCAAGCCTGTAATATTCTTCCCTTGCTAACTTACCTCATTATTCCCACTGGCCCTTTAGAATTCATCTCATCTCCAAGAATTGTTCCTTGACTTTCAGTTACAATACAATCCTCTCCTACATCCTTCCCAGCCATCTCAGCACACAGATTGGTTCTCATTTATAAAAGTTTGTCTGAATTGCTATTGCAAGATGTATTTGTTAATACATATTTAACACAATACACTCTATAGGGATATCAGTGTGGTTTTATTTTGTGAAATTGAAACCATTAAATAGTATAATCTTAGCAATATTTGAAGAGAAATAATTAAAATTATCCTAGGGAAATACTTTGTCATCTGTTGAACTATTTGAGAATTGTCACATTTAAAATATGCATTTCCCTTTTATATAAAAGCAGGTCTCCTAAATATGCTGTCTGTGATGTGACAGGCAGGAGGAGTAAGCTACCTAGCTTATAGCTTTAGAAAAAAATACCTTCAAAATAAAATTGATGCTTTGATGAATTTTTTGAAAAGAACACTGGAGGACTTGAAAATGAGTTTTTGGAAATGTCACCATTATATTTTTAATTGCTGAAATGATAAATTTCTCACCTATGAATTCTCTATTTGCATATTTATAAAATTTAAAATAATTTTCTGCCCTCTTTTAAATATACCTAAGTTTCCTGTATTTTTAAAGTAATTGTTATGTAACAATTTGTAACCAGTTGACGAAGTGTTTTGGTAGCAGGTAAAGTGGAACTTTTCTATACAAAATATGAACAAACACATTGGTAATGTAACTGGTTGATGGATTAAGAATGGCAATAGTAGGTATCTGGAGAAAATAAATACTTAGGCTTTTCAGATTCAAAATAGAATCCAGACCCCAAAGTGAAATTTAACGTATTTGCCACCTAGTCTGGTGTTTTGCTAGAAATACAACAGAATTTCTTTCTCACAGTTTCTGACCTGGAAATCCCAACAGCAAGATGAAGGCAGGTTTGTTTTTGTGAAGCCTCTCTCATCTTTTGAAGAGCTGCCCACCTCCTGCCTCTTCATAAGGTCATCCCTCTGTGCATATGAGCCCCTGGTGTCTTCCTCTTCCAAGGACACCTGTCCTATTGCATTAGTTCCACCATAATGGCCTCATTTAATCATCTCTTTAAAGACCACGTCCCCAGATGTGGCTGCACTGTGAGGTACTAGAGGTTAGGATTCCAACATATGAATTTAAGGAAGCACATATTCAAGCCCCCGTTAAGTCGTTCCAGAAAATCATTTAGATATATCTCAAATCAGACACACCACGATTATTCCCAATATTTTATTGCTCAGGAAGTTGTTCTCCACCGAGAAGGAATTTTGCCAGCAGTACCGCGTATATGTAGAAGGCAAAGGCAACACCTGTGAAATTAGATCAACCAATGTTTTTGATCAAAGTTGCATAGAAAGTTCCATTATCTGGTATCAAAATAGTGTATGTAGTGAGAAACTGTTATACAGCAAATGCTTTCAAAATACAGGGAAGCCATTTGCAGAGGTTAGAAAATTGTTTTTATATATAAGCATGAGAAAATTCATAGGTAAGAAATTTCAGCAACGAAAACACATGTGAAATCCTCCACAAAACAGGGATATCAATGCATGAAAGGGCACTGTTAGTAACACAAAGTAGTGACTTTTCTACTACATGCCTCCACTTCACACTCCTTTTCATAGAATACTGCCCAAACTTAAAGGTGTAAGGGTTCGTCTGGCTAAGGAAACTGTCATATTATCAGCATGGATTTCAGCTCCATTACAGCTTCATATATTTTGAAAACCTGAGTGATTCTGGCACTAGATTATCAGATGAAATGCTTTCACCCTGGGAAAATGACAAAGATGACCAAGTCTTAACCCTGCCACTGACAAGATATCTAATCTTCAGACTTCTGTCAGCATTTGTGTCTAGACTTTTCCTTTAGACACTTATGCCATAATATTCAAAATCACTCCTCCGAAGATGAGATTACTTTTTCCGCTTTTCAAATGAAACCAAGCACTAGTTCCCAGAAGCTATAAGAACTAAAGATCCATTGCTTCAAAATTTCAGTCATTCATCTTTATACATTTTTCCAGTCTATGGGAAGCACTTACAAAAGCTGCTCTTTACAATAAATGAAGCCCAATACCTTTGCAGTTGAGATATCTGCAGTATGAAAACACCTAGCCAGTATCACTCTCAGCACACAGTAGGCACTCAAATATTTTTTGAGCTGTATAGAGGTACTTTATCAGTAGGTGCTGTTCCATCAAATATGCAAAACTTCTGGGATTCACACTAATACCAATCACTGCGAATGTGTGATCCCAGTATAAAAGCCTTCTCCCTCTCCTGATCCCACCCAGATAAGCTGTCTCTTGGTAAAGCAATTCAAGTCCTCAATTTCCTGCTATAAAAGAACTTGCCTGCTTCCTCATGTCACATTAAATTTGTATTCTTTTTTCTATACCCTCAATGAATGTATTTTAGGATTGTACCTATATCCATTACCAATGTTAAGGCTTTTACTGCACCCCCCACTCCAATTCTTTGAACTCATGTTATGTTTTTCCTATAAAAGTAGTCTCAAGTAAGTATTATTTAGAAGGTGTTGGAATTTTATGAGATAAAATCTAATTGCAAGTTTTTTAAATCCTCAATATCTAGTAACAGGACTGGCACAATGATAATAGAGGAAGGTTATGTAGCCAGGAAAAATGATGAAAGGACTGTACACACACCGATAATGGAATAACAAAGATATTGGGTGGGAAAAAAATCTAAGTGCCAAAGTGTATGGTATATTTTTTAAAGCATTCAAAGTATTTTTAGAGTACTCTAAATAAAATTGCTTTAAATGAGCAGGAACAGGGGTAGGGGATAAGAAAAGACTGACAGTACAGTTAAGTTGCCTACAGGATTTTAAAGACATATAACTAATGATTGTTGTCAGGGTAACACAATAAAACTCCTTCCCTCTTACTGAATTTCATCAATTTGGCAATCTCACACACACATACACACATACACACACACAATACCTGAAATAGATGCATTTTTAAAAATACATACTCTTCACAACAAAAGAAAACATCACCAAAACCAAAAGGAAACCTACTAAATGGGAGAAGATATTTGCATTCAATATTTTTAACAAAGGCTTAATATCTAAAATACACAAAGAACTCATAAAACTCAACAGGAGAACAGGCAATCCAATCAAAAAAATGGGACGAGGAATTAGAGATCCACTTTTCTGAAGAGTATATACAGATGGCCAATAGGCACATGAAATTAGGTTCCTACTCACTGGTTATCAGGGAAATGCAAATTAAAACAAGTGAGTTATCACCTTACACCTGAAAGACTGGCTATTATCCAAAAGTCTGGAAACAACAAATGCTGGCGAGGATGTGGAGAAAAGGGAACACTTTTGCACTGTTGGTGGGAGTGCAAATTGGTGCAACCCCTATGGAGAACAGTTTGGAGATTCCTCAAAAAACTGAAGATGGAAATCCCATATGATCCCATCATTCCTCTTCTGGGCATCTACCCATAAGATGCAAAGCACCATCCACAGAGATGTATGCATCCCCATGTTTACTGCAGCCCTATTCACAATAGCTAAGAACTGGAAACTACCTAAGTGCCCAAAATCAGATGAATGGATAAAGAAGATGTGGTTCATATACACAATGGAATACTACACAGTCCTTAGAAGAGATTAAATCCTGTCATTTGAATCAACATGGATGGAACTAGAGGGAATTATGCAAAGTGAAACAAGTCAAAGGAAGAGAGAGATACCAGATGACCTCACTCATAGGTGGAATGTGAACAGACAAAACAAAGGAACAGATGAAACATAACCAACCCTGGAACATTTGCAACAGAACTGAGGTCACCAAAAGGGAATGGAGCGGGTGGGGGCAAATGGTGGCAGAGTCCACTGGACAATGGGGAAGAACTTGGTGATTTGGTGGAGGGCATGGTGTGTTGAAATATATCTAAGAAATGGGGAACCTATACACAGGAAATTATTTCAATGTGTAGAATACTACTAGAAATTTTAAAAAGACAAGGAAAAAAATACATGCTAACTGGTTGCCTTGGAATCAGGACTAGGATATATTACTTTCATAAAATATTTTTATACCTCTGAATATTTTTGCTTTGTGCATTTTACCAATTTTGGTTTGTTTTTTTAACGTGCAAGGCAATCTAAGGTTCTTGAACAATCTACTTTCTCTTTTTACCTTTTCTTAAATATGCCAAGTATGCTCCCTCCTCAGAGACTTTTGTATCTAGTTCCCTGAACCTGGAACGTTCTTCTCTCCAGATATTGAAATGGTTGTTATCAGGATTTCATTTATAGCTATTTTATCATAGAGAGGACGCTCCCCTACATTAAAATAAATTAAATAAAATTGCCTCCTGCAATTATGTCTATTTCTAGCCCTTTATCATGCTTTATTTTCCTTGATAGCACTTAATACTGACATTAAGTTCTACTATAAGTTCATTGAGATGCCACTAGATAGTGCTTTGCATAAACCTAAATTTAATCCACACTTTACTTAAGGAATAAATAATAAGAAAGGTACAGTGGATCTGAGAAGTCTTTCCATGACACTGACATATACTATAGTTTTTCTCAACGTAGGGACACATTCTACAACCTGGGAGGAGAAATGTTAGTGTGGCTGGTTGCTAAGAGTGCTCTTTTTTTTTTTTTTTTTCTGAGACACAAATCTAACACAGCAGTTGGTATTAAAAACCTCAGGTTAGAAGTTCAAGGATGTTTGAAGTACTAACTCCTTCAACTAATCCAAAGGAAACTATTAGCCTAAATGCCACTGAGTCCCCTCACTCAGGATGACCTGAGTCAGACAACAGTAGACACAATAACGAAGCAGGCCTGCTGCCCAACTCAGACATGAAATTGTTCCTTCCCAGCCACATAGTCCCAAAGGAAGCCCATTTCCTACAATTTCAAATGCACATGTCTACATGTACCAAGCAGAACGGACCCTTCTACACTTCGCTTGGTGTTTACTATCACATGAATGAAGTGGGGAGGGAGTGGCAACAGGAAAAACATATGCTGAGAGGAAAACATACTCTAGTTGTACATCTTTTCCATTCAAGGGTAAAAATTTTATTGTTGAGGAACTTCATACTGCACATTTTCAGAGAGTCAGATAAGAAAGCAAAAATGTTATCCTCCCTTCATCCTAGAAATAAATAAGAAGGGCATAAAATTTCTTTTTTAAATCACGACACTTGGAAGTTTAGCACCAGCATCCAAAATGAACAAAAAGGAAAAAAAAAAGCATTTACTATATATTTCAGATTTCTTTGGTTGGGGTTCTCCCCCATGGTATTAATATTTCTTCTTTCAATTCATGTTACCAAAACAGTAAAAACCAGGAAAAAAATATAAACCTAGTGGCTGCTGAAACTGGGGAGGTCGCTCTCTTGTCTTCTGTGCAGGCATTCCTGGGATTCTCAGCTGCTGAAAACACGGGCTGACATTTTCTTCTGTAGTTGTTTGTTTCATAAAGAATAAGAGTAAACATTTTCTAATGTCCACTTCTTGATGAGTCCTCCACTTTATTGCTTGCATGTTTCTTTGGTGTTGGTAAGGTGATGGTCTGCTTTCTGCTGTTTTATTTCTGAATGGTCATTAATTCTTTAGGTCACCTGGGAAGAATTAAGATCAAACTTAAAAGGAGTGACAAAATGACCAAGAGTTAAAGAATAAAGACGGCAAAAGTTACCTGCTTTTCATGTAAATCAAAAGACAATATTTAGCTCTAAAATGCTAAACAAAATTTTATGTAATTCCTAAAGATTTGTAAACTATTAATTTGTAAAATACTCATAAATTACTAATGGAAACTTTTCAATAAAGTATTTTTATACATGAGAAAAGCTGGTACATAATAGTAAAATTTTTAGGAATTTACATCGTAAAGTCTTTTCAAATGAAATAACACTGCAGCATTAATAATTCGTCATAAAAATTTTGGTGGAAAAACAATATACCTAATATGTACACATGACAATTATTAGGCTTGTCTGTACCCCTCAATGTTAGATTATAAACAGTAGAAATATTTTCCCTTTTTTGGATTATCTCCTTAGGAATAATATCTAAAAAGAATGTTACTGAGTAAAAGGTTATGTAGCCAAATAATTAATTGTAAGTCGGTTAATGCAAGGAAGTTTCAATAAGAAATTTATTTCTATGATAAACTATACTACTCAGAGATTAAAGAGACTATTCCGAGTGTTAAACAAAACAAAACAAAACAAAACCTACCTTAATGAAAGGCTAAAGCAAGCAGCATTTAAAAAAACACCAACACTAAGTTTTGCAATCTTTTGTTCACTAAAAGCTAATTCCTTGTTTATTTAAAGGAAGAGTAGCAATAAGAATGTTAAAGAATTAACATCTCAGTTAAGAGTACCAAGCGAAAACACAGAAAGAAACTAACACATAAAGGGCACCAGACCCCGGGTGGTAGATGTGGAGCAAAGACAGACTTGAATGTGAGTCAATATTCTAAAACGCATATAGCAATGTAAGCAAAATAAATAAGCAAACTATATTTTTAAGTTTTCTGTTGGTCTAGAAAAAGTGACTATCAATGACTCTGTCTGAATGTTTACACTCCAGAGTCGAGCATTTTACCACCAAAATGACTTTCTCCAGAATCCCAATGGAGAGGCAGGGTTCAGCCAGACGACACACAGAACTAGTTTAGACTGAGCTGTGTGATTGCTGACAAAACGTCAGCTCAAGCCTGGGCTATCGAGCTCTTACCTGCTGATGGTGGTGGTGCCTGGGAGCCAGGTGTCACTCAGCACTGCTCTGCTCGGTGGCGGGAGCAGGGTTCTCAGATGGTGCTTCACCTGCCTTGGTCTAAAACACAGAACAAAAGCACAGATCAGAATGAATCAACTCAGATGGCAGTACAAAGTTCAAGACTGAAAGGTCTCGAAAACTGCAATCTTCGGCATGCTTGGTGGAGTAGTGGCTGAACAGTTTGTATACACATCTGAAGGGCCTGGTACGCACACTGGGATTGGGAGATGCAACCAAGATAAACAACTAAATAAATGTTTCTTCCTCCTCTCTCTGCCTGCCTGCTCGCCACCTTCATTCCTGCCTGCACCTTTCCTACTGAAAAAAAAAGGGGGGGTCGGGGGTGCCAATCTTCCTGCCTATGAAGTCCAATCAGTGTGCAGAATTTTAATTACTCTTAGATATGAGTGGAAGGTTAAGTATCACAGATGAAAGGCTTCCAAAATGACAACTAGCCACCACCAACTGTCCGTACCCAAGTCTATGACATTTAATGTTTTTCACACATATTTAGAAGGCAAGTTGCTTTCTATAAATGCTGCCCTTTATTTGAAAGGGCCCTAAATGTTTTAGCTCTGAGTCCCCATTAGTATAAATAATTTATCCAGAGAATGTTAATTAGTAAAATTCAGATACTTTGTGTCATGTGCAAGGCTCTGTGTGTGTGTGCTGATCACAGTTGATCCTTCAACAATCCATGGGGCTTAGGGCAACTCTCCCACACACAGCTGGAACTCCACCTGTAACTCACAGTCGGTCCTCCACAACCACAGGCTGAGCATCTGCTGATCCCCCTGTGTATGAATGCAGAACCACCCCACCCCAACAGAAAAGGAATCCACACATAAGCGCAACTGAAACATCTTAAACACGGTGTTATTTTATACATACCCATATATAAACATATTAATACGTGCTAAAATACATTAAAAGTTATATGTAAAATATATATTCTATAAATATTTTATATACATTAGTTATAAATATCATCTATAATAAGACATAAAATTTCAGTGTCAGCTATCAGATTTTTAAAGCACTCTTAGGGTAGACTCCTCAGGTTTGACCTGATTACAGGTGACCTGGCAGCATCTGCTCTGGCAGGCTGGATTTACCTCTTTGCCATCTTGTGAAGGTGCATTAGGAGGACGGGGGCGACGCCGGTAGTTGTATGGGCGCCGGTACCCACGGCGAGCAGAGGGCTGGTTTGGACCGCTGGCCGCTTGCTGATTCTCTTTATCTTCAGCCTCTCCAACAGTGGGGACAGGTCGTGGCCGAGGAGGTCCCCTAGAGCAGAGAGCACAAAACAGAAGAGAAAGTGCCACAGGCCAGCAGGCCTTGAGAACCAGCTTTATTTACCTTTAAAGATTTAAATAAAGAACCCAGAACTTACTGCTAGAAGTGTGAACCAGCTAATGCAGCCACTGGAATAAAGGTTTGGTTAAAAACAAAACTAAACTACTTTTCTATCACTTTCCGCCTTCATCCAAATACGTATTTGCAGTGAATGTACTCTATGTTCCTATCAGGCACTTGGATAGACCCTTGAGGAATGGGAAAATTTTTTTTTTTTAACTGTTCTGGTCTCTGGTCTCAATGAATATAGTGGAGAAAAAAGGGGATTAAACATGGGAAGAAAATCAACAGTGCCATGTGTCCGAGCCTATGCTAGTATGTTTTCATGTTCACTGTTTAAATTCAATGCTAATTCTGAGTACAATTTACAGTGAGAAAACCAAGAAGTCTGGAGATGGTAAGTATTTGGTTGAATCAAAAAGTCAAACATAATTTCCCTACGATTACACAGCTAGAGAGCAACAGAGCTGGGACTCACAGGTGCCAGTGTCTCCTTTCTGTTTTCATTAGAGCATTTCTGTGAAGCCTCTTTTCTGAAAGTCTTAGTAATTAATCATTATAGTGATTATGACTAAAAATAGGACTAATCTTGTGAGGAAAAACAATGTGGATTCTTTCCCAAAAAATATTATTTCCCCTCCTTAAGATGAACCCATATTGCCAAATTTCAAGATGACACAAATGTCACTCAGGAATGATACTCAAACTTTTTCTACTTACCTCAAGGGTAAGACAAAGGAACAAAAAGACTTGTAACATAAAAAGCTTAAGAAGGATCTCAAGACATCTTCCCCAAGTCAGTCCTCACAAAGGAGAAAGCATAAATAAAATAAACCACTCTACTCCTTAACCGATATTAACATCATTGCTGGTGATAATATGGAATATTTCTTGAGGACTGACTATACCAGGCACCATACTAATTTTCTTAGTACAGTCAACCCTATTAACAATTATAGAATATTCCTTAATGTTGAGTTTATAGACTTAGTGATTAAGTCTTAAGAGTCCAGAATCTTGCCCAAGGAGATACAGCTCATAAATTGCAGAATGGGAATTTAGATACAATTTGCTTCGTGATCTCTTTGACCCTAACTCTAAACGGCCTCCACTATTAGCATATTCAGTGTCTCATATACTTTCTGGCACTCAGTTCTTCCTCTACTTGTACCAATTAATACGTTCACTTAATTAAATATGAAAAGTGTGTGTTAATTTATATGCTATCTTGTTAAAGCTATCAAGTGCTTTTTAGGGTTGACTGAAAATTCTAGTTATTAAGAGGAAATGTCAGGCAGCCATCTAAAAACATCTGCTTCAACCAGAAGTGTCCCCAGAACTCAAGCACCTAGGCAAAGTAGTCACATCTAATTACAAAAGGAATTAAGAGAAAAAATCCACAAAAAACAGACCCACCCATTCTACTATGCTTACAAGTCCTCCAGGTGGTCGTCAGTTAGTGAGAGTTACATACCTGCGGTACCTTGGGCGATAAGTTGAATTTCGAAGAAGCGGTCCCTGAAGTTGCGCTCCATCTGGGACTCCATCCTTCATCTCTCCAATTTCACCAGCCTAGAAGAGGGCCACGAGAGCTGAAAATGACTGCCACACTACAGGACAGGAGAGGCATAGGGCACACAGGACTCTCAAAATGTTTTTAAGTAAAAAGTAAAATGCTTCATTACAAAGCTAGGAACTCTCAACTGTAATGGTGAACTACTTATTGACTGAATCTTTGTGAGGAAGGAAGGGAAAACTCATTCCCGCAAGAACAAAGCTTTGCGCCTTATTCCTTAGCGCCTACTTTCGTTTTACAACATTAACTCTACATTTTTAAGTGTTCCATTCACCTCTTGAAAGAAAATCTGTATTGTAAAAGAAAAAGCAGTGACATACTACACAGCTGAGCAATGAGAATCATCTCCAACTCCGACCCACCGATTCTTCAAACTGGGTATCCCTTTAGCATCATCAGCTTCTACATTCAGAGGCATTCTCACCGCTCGCTCGGTCATGTGGCTGCACACAAATCTTAACCACACCAATCACACCTTTCCCTCCAATTTCTTCCTTTCACAATTCTTTCCTCTCAGCTGTATGCATTAGCTATCAATGTACAACTTTCAAAATACACTTCTTTGAAGTTTATTTTAAGCTGAAGGAAAAAAAATAACTTGTTAAACTTCCAGTAGAAAAAGAACAGCTAAAAACAAAAACAAAAATTCCACCAATAATCTCTTAGAATCTCTGCAATACAGCCACACACCTGAACCTACTTTTCTTTTCTTCAACCTATCATCCCTTCTTCCTCCATGTTTCACTGAAAAAGAAAGCAACCAGAAAAAAATTTCCACATTCTTTCACTATCAAATCTACCAACCTACTTGCAATTGTATACATCTTTTTTCTCATTACAATGCACAAGTGCTCCCTGATCACATCCAAAGCAAACTTTTTTCCTGCCACTAGAGCAATCTGTCCATCCCCATCTCTCCTTCACTGTATATTTTTCCCTTATCTATCATTTCTAGCCAGTCACATAAACATTCTGAAATAGCACCCATCTTTTTCACAAACTTACAGAAAAGGTGAAAATATACAATTCTCAGACACCATTCACATTTTGCATATTGTCCCACTAATGCTCTGTTTTCAGGCAAAAGACCCATGGAGAGCCACACACTTAGTTGTCTCTTTATCTGAAACACTTTTTCAGTTTTCACTTGGCTTTCATGACCTTGACGCCTTAAAGATCACAGGCCAGTTCCTTTGTACAGTAATCCCTCAGTGTGGGCTGCATGGTGTTTCCTCATGATTTAGTTTCAGCCACAAGGGTGACATTGCATTCTTCCCACAGAGTCCTGTCAGAGTAGGGTTTCAGTTTTTACAATTACTGACAAAGTCCACTGTGACAAGCAGTTAAGGTAGTATCTGCCAAGCCTCGTCCTCTCCTGTTTACTCCTCTGAGCCCCCTTTTGTAATCAATGAGGGTTTTGTGAATGACTTTCAAAGTCTGTAAATATTCCATTCCTCATGAAATTCTCAATAAGCTCTTTTACTTATTTATATCTGTATGGAATCATGGTTTTCTATTTTATTCAATGAGCTATATAATCTGTTACTATCATTACTGGCCAATGGAAACCCTTTCAGGCTGGCTCATGTCCTTCTGACATGTTTCCAGCATTCTCTGAGTACTTCCTTGCTGTCTGGCACAACAAGATGTTCCAGGCTCACACTGTTCTTTCTCTGGCCCAGCTCTGAAATCAGTCATGTCTTCAAATGAACTTTTTTATTGGAGAATAGTATTTAGAACTAAAAACTTGGAAGCCAAGTATGCTCAATGCTGTTAAAGTGTCAGAGAATTCAGCAGATGAACTAAGGAATACACACACATGTACATATACACACTAAGTGACACATATATAAATACTTCTCTATGTGTGTGTGTGTGTGTGTGTGTGTGTGTGTGTGTGTGGCATATGTGTTCCTTAGTTTATGTATATATGTACATGCTCACTTTGATAAGCCAGCTAAGGTTTTTGGAGTAAGTTGTTGGTGATGTAAGGATAAGGAAGAACAAGAGAACTCCATCAATGTAAACACAGAAATTAAAATAAAGCAAAAACCTTGCCCTGTACCCATACCCTCTCCTCTCTACAGGCACGACTCCATTTCTTTGAGCTCCTTTATAAATATACACACCAAAAGAAAACCACCACCATACCCACCACAGAAACCTCCTCAAAGAGGAGGTCCTTCACCCAGTGTTCTCTTTTGAATTCACTCTAATTAGACATTTTTCTCACCACACCACTAACCTTCAAGTTATCACATCCAATGATCAATTCTCAGCCTAACTTCCTGAGTTTATATACAGAACTTCCTTCAATACACTGTCCCTATCTGCTCCTGCTCATTGCCCTTCGCTAGACTCTCATCTTCCTCATTGTTAGGAAGATTTGCCACAGAAACCAGTCATAGGATCAGTTTTGTACCTACCTTCATTTCATATTTAATCTCATTTGTCTCATGTCTTTAAATAGCCCCTTTCTTGACCCCCAAACTGTCACAGCTCCAGTTCTTTGCCAAGGACTTGCACTCCCTCTGACATCCATGTCCCTTCCCAGTACCTGAACCACATGCTCCCTTGCTTCATTTAAGTCTTTTCTCCAGAAAAGTCTCAAAGACTGTCAACCATATCTAAAATTACACCTTCTTCCCACAAGTCACGTTCTACCTCTGGACCATGCTTTATTTTTCTGCCTACTTGACATCTCCACTTAAGGGGCAAAATTTAACATGAGAAAAGGACTACCAAATGATTTCCAATTTTCCTATATTCAAAACCACAAAGATAGCCTTTACTCCTCACATCATATACATTCACTCCATCTTCAAATACGGTCATCACTAGATGTAAAGAATTTGCTGAATCTGACCACTTATCATGCCCCCCAGTGCTAACACCCAAATCCATGCTGTGATCCTCACTCCATGGGAAGCTTCCTTAGCTGGTGTCCCTATTTCTACGGTTGTGGTCTATCGTCACAGCCTCACAAATACTCTGATGATCTTTTAAATTTGTTTAATCAAAAATGCTAGACCACACCTTATGACTCTGTGCAAAGCTGAGACACTGCGGAGGCTTGCAACAAACACATACAGGAAAGTTGCCCAAAGGAGACCCATGCCATGTCTACGCGTTTTTGAAGGATAGAAAGCAAGATGAATGCCTGCCCATACCAGCTATACTGCTTGACCCTCAAGTCTAAAAGGGGGCTCTTTAGAAAAAAATAGTGGTCCTTGTAATTTCTCACAAATAGCTTCCTTATCTTTAACCAAGAATATTAGAAATTAACCAAATGTCTCCCATGACATGGTCTCTTGGATATAGAGTGATTAATGGATTCTTTCTGTTCCAACCTGCCTGTACAAACTATAAAAGTAAAGGCAAATATCTGAAGGGCAGGAGGTAGAACCAAGTAGGCTTCTTCCCCCAGGTTTAAACATCTGGGTTTAAGTCCTTATGCTGACTTTGAATAATCTTTTAATAAATTTCTACTAATTATTTTTAAAAAGTGTGATCATCCTAATCTCATACTCTACCACTCTTCTCTTCACACACCATCCCACCCACATGAACTTCTCTTTAGTTCTCAAAAAAAGCTAAACTATTTCTTCCTTGGGATCTCTGATTCACCAAAAAAAAAAAAACCTAGACAGAAACAGCATTTTACATGTATAAAGTATAAGAGTTTGTAAAAGTAATATGAGTAAAAGTAATGAGAAAAACATGGGCAGACAGCTTAAATTAAAATCTATCACTTCTTGCCCATGTAACCTTCAGTTAAAAAATGCTAATTTTTAAAAAATAACTCAGATCTCTTTATTTTTAACAAAGACATATGGAAACCACTGCCAACTTCAAAAAGGTGCAGGGAAGACTGAATAAGAATTAATTTCAAACATCTGCTATTTAGGAGATGCCAAATGATGTTGCTCTCTTTTCTCCATATAATCCTTTTCTCAAAGATTATAGTTAATTCAGTAACCAATTCTACTTAATTTTAAAAACATAAAATTATTGTCTTTAAAACTATGGAAGTCATTTATTTAGTCATTAACATTTCATCCTCGATTATGTTCTTGGTACAAAGTGAATTAACATTGGCCTGTACATTGTCATTTTTTTTCTAGTTGCATTCAATCATTTCGAAGTTTGTATATAGTTGAAAATGTTGGCCAGAATATTTCAATTTGACCTCAACAACTTTTACCATTTAGAGGCCTCTCTATATTAAGCCACTATACTGACAACCTTTAGCCTAGCTATACTGAAGTTTTCAGGGATTTTCTTTTGGATGCTGTTGGTTGACTTAAGCAGACTTAAGTCACCAAACATTCAAACACGTTATGTATTAGAAGGATTCTCAGGAAAGCTGTTAAAGGAATCTAAGAGCTTTTATTCCACATATGAATGGGTAAGAAATTCAGCTCAAGTTCTAACAACTAAATGTAAGTTACCAGAATAAACACACCTGCTCACAATTAGCTTTCAACCAACTTCTGTAAATGATGTTCTACACGGCACTGGAGAATCATTTTGCTTCAACCCCTAAGGTGTAATGTACATTATTTCAAATTATATTGAAAGAATTATCGTGTTCTCAAAAAAATGATACCTTTGTATATGCTAAACGCTAAGTGATTATTTCAGGAAGTTACTACCAGCATGCTAAAAATAACTGTGTGTTACAATCTCACTGACTTTTCCTGTCCTCATTTCCTAGAAGCCCAGAGTGTTGCCCTAAAGAAACCTACTATGCCTCATGTTCCCAACCTCTCCATATAAGTAAGTCTGCTTGCTATTTTTAGCACATTTGTCAGGGACAGCTGTTGAAGAGTCGAAGGGAAAAAACAAGCAGCAATGTAGAAAGAACACAGTCATGCATGATGGGAAAGGAGAAGGGTAGCAAAGAACAGACTGAACATAATGTTCAGTCAAAACACTGAGTGAGAAAACAGAAAACAAAAACCAAGGATACGGAAAGGAAGAAACCATAGCTAGTAATAACAAAAATGACATGCTATCCCCAGTTTTCAAAGTTTCCTGGGAACTAGAAAGTTGGTTTTAAGATTTATTAACAGTAGTTGTATCAATACCATGCAGTGAAAAGAGAATCGATCGATAATCAAGTCTCCACTCTACATTGTTTTCTTAATAATCAACACCATTCATCTAAAGTACTTCATAGATGTTATCTATCCCGAGGCATCGCACTAAATTATCAACTGATTCAATAATCACAAGCCCATGGTGATGGCACATATCTCCTTTTAGTGGATGCACATTTTAGTCTCTTCAAAGTTGGTTTTCTTACAAGCTCAAAGATAATTAAGTAGCAGAGACAAGATTCAAATCCAGGCCTGCCTGACTTCAGAGTCTAAGCACTTACACATGCCATCTGTCTCTATCTCATTTCTTTTATTTTTCCATAAATTAGAAACTGTACCTTACCCCCACCAGAGTCCCCAGTTAGAGGCATGGCTCTGAGACTGTGCTTTTAGAAACATTTAGAATGACTGCTCTGAAAAGGCAGACTAATGGTCTTGTCTCAGCTTTTGTAGCAATGGACAGTCACAAGCAAGGTTTTTTTTTTAATTTCCGGCAGCTGGTGTTGGAGGAGGAGGAGGAAGAGGAGACAGAGGAAGGATGGAGGGGTGAGGACTGCTGAAGAGAAGTCCCAGGTGCAATTTTACAATTTTACCTGCATTCTGTTGGGATGGGGAAAGACCCTGGAACGACGGTCAAAGGTCTGTCCCACGTGGTAAGGCGGGAACCGCCGCTGCCGGTACTGGGGGCGATACTGGGGGCGGCGCAGTTGACTCCGGGCCCCAGAAAACTGCCCGTCACTGGCAGGGGGCTCAAATCCTTCACTGCTGCCGCTCCCTTCCTCCTCCTCCTCCCCAGCGTACTAGCGAAGCAAAGAAACAGAGATTCAGTAGAAGTTTCAGCAAGAAAAGAACCAAAGAAAACCATTTAGGATGCATATCACCAAAAGGAAAAAAAAAATTTTCCTCAAAGGAATAACCCCTTCTATTATACAGACAAAATGCACTTAACCCAGATTATCAATATGTGATTACCTGGGATAAGCTACAGTAAGATTAAAGTAGATCTGTGCAGTTCAAATACCAAGAAGCAGAAAGCAAAAGCAATCACCCTATAATCAATTTAACAGGGATCTACTTAGGAGTGATGCAGAGCAGCTGACCAATCACCCAAAGAACACCTATGAGGTTTATCTTTTCTCTTGCAGCTCCACCGAATGTATGTCTTCCCACGTTTATTATCCACGGGGCACAGTCAGGGCAGTCAAGGAAAAAAGTACTTTGTGGTGTTAGCCACAAAATTCATCCTAAGTGGTGGTTACTTCCTGCAGCATTCCTCAAAGTCTGGATGGCATCTCTGAGACCCTGCTTAGGGATTATCAAGGACATAGTATCGTCAAAATGCTACTAAGATGCTCTGTGCCTTTTCCCTTCTCATTCTCCCAGGAGAATGTGCTTCAGGGCTCTTCCACCAGAAGCTCCAATGACGTGGCCACTCAGCAGACGGAATGCTAAAGGAGATACGAGAATTTTCTGTCTTCTGTTAAACAGGTCATCAGAGATTTGCAAAAATATAAAGCAACACCACTTTTCTCACTTAACTTTAAAATGAAACAGTTTCATTAAAAGGTTTCTATTTACATATAGTTTATTCTAAGTCAATACCTTATAAATTTGTTTTAATTTCTAATACTACAGATATTAGTAAACACACAAACTAAAGCTCTGGGATCTTCAATATTTAAGCCCATAAATGGGTCCAAACCCCCAAAAGTTTGAGCGAGCACAACTGACTTATGACATGATTCTCTTTACATGCTGAGGAATAAAATTTAACTACAGTTTAGTTATAAGTCCTAATATAGGTAGTTTCTCAACCACAAAGATCTTATTCACAATACAAATTATCAACTCATTTTATATTTTTCCTGTATTTAAACATATACTATATATATACCATGTACTAATACTTCGTATGTAAAAATATAAACAAAAGTAGAACATCCTTCAAATAAATTATTTTAAATCTTACTTTAAGAGGGGACATTCAAATGACAATGGCATTCTTAAGGGAAATAGTTAAAATTAATTAATTAAAAATTAACAAAATTATTATTTTTTGAAGGCCAGGGCATTTAAAATGCAGAACCGTCCAGAATATTTCTGCTTGGGCAACTAAGTTCCCAAAGAGAAAGGGCTTGAACTATAGTCTCAATCAGTGTAATTGCAGAAAAGTTAAGCCATTCTACATTTCATAAAACCTACATCAGATATAATCCCCGATTATGACAAGATATAGTAACACAAAAAATATTCACAAACATATTAAGTATGAAACTGCATAAACTGCTTTTCTTTAGGTCTGTATCTTTTTGAGTTTATACAATCAAATCTTTTATTAAGAGTTTCTCAATAAGAATGGTGGCACCACCACTCCCAAACATGTTCTTGAAAGATACTCAATAAGCTATCAAGACTTAAAGAGATCACAACAGAAAACCTTCACTTATGCATACCTGCAGAATTTTGACCATCTTGTTTTTTAATATCTTTTACATGTGCGACTTCAGAATTTCCAACTGAGTAAAAAAGTCTTTAAAGGAAAAAATTTTCACAAGAGGTTCTCTACACTCCTGAATTAACCCAGGAATCAAAATAATCACAACTAGATAACTGTGAATCTGATGAATTTGAAAGACTTAACATGATGTAGTAAATTCTATAGCAGCTCATTTCTACCTGCCCAACTTATTATGAAACAGCAAATAGGATAACCAAAACATGGCAAAGAAAAATAAAGAAACTGGCACTCCTCGGTGGCTCAGGTATTAAGCTATTACCTGAGAAGCAGGCCACATACAGCCCAAGGACCAGGGTTCAAGACCTAGGACCAGGGGGATAAATAACTAAATAAATCTAAATGCTTCCTGCCTCCATACCTGCCTGCCTCCCTTCCTCTTAAAGAAAAAAGAAAAGAAAAATAGAGAAACAGAAAAGCAAGATGTTGTAAGGAATCTGATATAAATCAATTTGGGCAGGGTTTGAGGATGACCTAATAAAGTAGAAAAACATTTAGGTAAGCAGAAATAAAGCAGAGAAATAAATCATTCTCAATATGTAGGTAATTAATTTTGGCAAGATTTTTTTTCAAAAGTTTTCCTGGGATGATATATACATAGCCATAATCCTATGCTCACAAAGAATTTTGAGTTTTATTCTTTGGTGCCAATCCCAGGGATTCATTCTAGAAACATCAGAAATGACTCAGATCTACTAGAACTTTCATGACCACATGAACAGAATTCTGTTTCGATGCACTGAGAACACTTTAAATTGAGCCACTATGAAAGTGCCAATCAAACTTGGTTGTAAACCCTTTCTGCTAAATTAGTACAAATCTAAGGAACTGAAAATCTGAAGAATTTCTTTCTGCTGCTTTCCGCAGTCTAAAATAAGGGGGAAGGGTGCGCCCTGGTGGCTCAGGCATTAAGTCTGGTAGATCACATAAAGCTCAAGGACCTGGGTAGCAGGGTGGAGGCAAACAACCGAAAATTTCTTCTCTTCTTTCCTTCCTTCCTTCCAAATGTTTCCTCCTATCCCTTCTTCGACCCTCCCACCCACCCCAAAGGAAAGGTGCAGCAAGGAAAGCAGGCAAGCGAGTAAGCAGGCAGGGAGAGGTGGAAGAGGCATTTTATTTTCATTTAGTTGCTCACATTGGTTGTTCTGACTCCACCCCAGCCCCAACCACGGCTGCTCCCAAGGTGCACTAGACCACTAAGCCACTAGGGGGCGCCCTCCTTTCTCTTTGAAAAAGAAAAAGGAACTGGCAAATGTTTTGATAAATTGCTACATAATGGATTTAACAAGTTTGTGGCCAACATGGTTTATTGCCTAGGCCCTAACTAGTCCCCATTCTTCCTTGCTCACCAGATGCTGACTTTCTTAGAGATCTACAGTGCCACAGGCAAGAGATAATGATAGATTTAAGTCAGTCACAAAATCCCACTCCCTTTGCCAGTGAATGCCACATAAATAGATTCTGACCAGGTAAAAAGAATCAAATGAAGGGAAAGCCTTTTTGACAAGGTTGGCACTGCCTACTTTCATTAAGCCCTGTTACAAGATAATTAGTGTCTTTTACCTGCAGCCAAATACATCCAAATTGATACATCTGAATGGCAAGTTTCCAATGAGACCAAGAACTATGGACAAACTCTGGGCACTCAAGAATTCCCATCCAAAAAAATAAATAAAATCAAAATCACTTTGTGTCTCTGGGAGAAGATAGAGCATTTATCTGCTCCCAGTAATATACTTAATTTTAGAAGTGAATATGTTTTCAATCACTCATTAGGAAGAGAGATGACATGACATACATTACGGGGAGGTCCACGGCGTCTGCCATAGTAGCCACGTCTGTAACGGCGCCGATCAGCAGCATAACGGCTCCCTTCTACGGGAACTCCATCGGGGCCAGTCACATTGGCTGCCTCTGCACCCTGAGAAGGAAAAATAAACAAAGAGAGCCTCGAAATTAAAAAGAATCTGTATTCCCCCTTCCCAGCAACCTTAGACTGCCAGAGTGCTTAAGACCAACAGAACATCCTAACAATTTCTACTGTGACCTCAAAAACACACCCAAGTTTTAATAAGGTGAACGAGGTACCTACTGTCCTGATTTAAAGGTATTCACAACTTGTTTGCTCACACAAATTAAACTCTGACTTCTTGTTGGTTTTATCGAGTTAAAAAGCATTATGCTCCTCTTTAAGAACACAAACTGGCAAGTATAATGCGACTGTAAAAGAAGTAACGCTAGGTGCACCCTAGTGGCTCAGGCACTAAGTCCTGGACCACATAAAGCCCATGGGCCCAGGGGACCAACCAAAATAAATAAAAGTGCTTCTTCCTCCCCTTCTTTCCTTAAATGCTTCTGCCTACTCCCACTTGCTTCCTCTCTTAAAAAAAAATATATATATATATTAGACCAAGGAGAGTATTTCCCAATGGAAAAAGAACTGAGAGAATGTTACGTTGGTGGGAGGTGGAAGGGAACGAGAGAGGGAATGAGGTGGTGGAAAAGCACATAGACTCTGGCTGTGGGTATAGTGTGTAACACCCAGAGACTGAGGGACAGTTCGACAGATTAAAATGAGTATGTTTTTGTAAGCAAAAGAAACAAAAATATTTTTTTTTAAAATGATACGACCTATGTTATGTCAAGAAGTACCAAGAGAATCCCTAGTCACAGGATGAAGTGGCTTTCTTCAGTACTGAGTTATTGACAGTGAAACATCTCCCTTCTTGGCAGCAAAAGGAAGGGTCCCTGAATTAGTAATGTGGTGTCCATGCATGGAGTTCCTCTTCAGATCTTGCTATTACCCTCGAGAAAGGTTCCATATTCTCATATGCACAAATGGATAAAAAAGAGCTTCGAAAATAAAAAAAGAAACTCAGACAAAGGAGATTCAAAAAGAATTATTTCACAGTCCGCCTTAATTTGTTAAAACTTACGTTTTGAGAACACACAAGAAAAATTAACCTGGGAAAACACAATTGTAAGAAGTGCATGGGATAGTGGAGATCGTTACAGGTCAGCATTTGCTGATGGACAATTTGAAACTCCAAGAGATTTGTAAAAGATACCCTGGGGATGATATTGGTAAGGAAATCATTTCAATTTCAATATTAAATGAAATAAAGTGCTGCGGGCTTTAAAAAAATATATATAGACTGGTTTGAGAGTTGCTAACATAATAGGACTATGGAATGGTGTGTATCTGTGTGGAAAGGGTACCACTGTGGGGGTTACCAGGCAGTCAGTCAGTTTATAACTCAGCTGCCAAGGCAGTCATACCACATAGGGCTTTAAGAATGTCTTCTTATCCTATGTTGTGTTACTGGTATCTGTAACAGACTGCTGATTAAAAACAAAGTATAAAGGACATCAGCAATACTGAAGTTAAATATGTAACAGCATGAAAAAATTCTGATCTATTTGCAACATGGGTTGAATTCATTAGAACAATGATGCCTTTGGCAAAGAGACAGCCAAAAAGAAAACACCAGTTAGGGGGTAGGGGTGGAAGTTAAGGGTAGTGGGGTCCAATGGACAGTGGTAAGACTGTTACACATTTGATGCTGAACATGAGTGTTACGTATTGTGTGAAAAATGAACCTGCCCATCTAAAACTTATGTAGTGCTATATAACAATGTCACCTCATTTTTTTTTAAGTCTCCTCTTAACATACAAAAATACCCAAAGTAATGTTAATTCATAAGGTGCTAAGAGACCACTTACTATGCAAGTAAACAATGTGTCAACACACTTTGATATCCAGCCATAATTTTCTTACCTTCTCGCCTTCAACCACATCAAACTCTACAGTTTCTCCATCTCCTACACTGCGTAGATATTTCCGTGGGTTATTCTTCTTGATGGCAGTCTATTGAGAGAACAGAAAATTCTAAGTGAAGTTTATACATCAGTACTGCCCACAGATTTCTTTGCCTTTCAAGTTTTCTGGATACAGTAAAGAAACTGTGGACCTATTATTATTATCTTTTAAAAGTATCATTCTCCCAATAATCTAGACAACAAAACCAAAATAAAAAAAAAAAATACCACATTAAATCATGCCCCACATTACTTTCGTGATTCATGTTATTCTTCAAGATTTGTCTGGTAGCCAGATTCAACAGCAGCTGAGACACATTTCTGTTACAGCCTAATCACCTAGACACGATATTGGATATATTAGTTCCCTCAAACAATTCAGCATCTGAGACTCACATAGTAGCATCATCAGCAGGAGAGGAACCTTCTATACACACAAAAACACAGAAACAAACACTTTAGGTTTCTATAGATGAAAGAAACTGCTCACTTCAAAAGAATTTCAAACTGAGTGAAGGGGAAGAGGTATGATGAAAAATAAAGAGTAGAAAAGGAATTTTTAAAAATGCCAAGTGGATAAATATTTCTGAGAGAATATACAAAATTACCTCGGGAACCAAACCATTACTGATAATCTGGCTCTTCCCTCCACTCCACTACATTTTATGAATGAGCTAACATGAGCCTGGTAAGTGATTTATTTGTGGTCTCAAAAACACAGATTGGAGGGAAAGGTGGGAGAGACGGAGGGAGGAGAAATTCATATCCATGTACTATATTATCTACATGATATTTATTTACACCCTTCACATATCAAATCATCACTATAAGCCTTCCCTGATAATACATGTTCTTTTGTTACCTTACATTAAAAATCTGCACCTAAAATCTGCTTGTAAAAAGGCCTTGCTTATTCATCAGTGGAAGGGAGAGAATAATTTATGCAATGAATTTCCATTTCTCTAGCTGGCATCTCTAAATGGTTAAAGGGGCTCTGCGTTTCTACAGAAGTAGGTCATCCTTATTTTATAAAGCGATTAGGCATGTGTAATCCAGCCCTTCCCTTACTCTGAGTGGGAGGGAGGAAGAGGGGGGAAAAAAGAAGGAGCCAATAAGGCGCAGACCTCACCCACAGAGGAAAAAAAGGCAGTTCAGGACAGGATATATGCGCACGCACTTTGAACAGTCAGCCATTCCAAAATCAGCCCCTCCCTGGCAGCTCTGCTCCTGCTCTGCTCAGCTCCTTCCCTTTTTCCTGTTAAACTGGGCAGGCCTCAACACGCTGAGGTGACTCACCACACCACCTCATGGGGGCTGGAATCAGGTCATATACTCACAGGCTAATGACGCTGGCCACCAGGACAGAAACTTGTGAGGTCCCTGACTACAGCAGTCACCGAACACGTTGACCCTAAAAGGTCTATCAGCCCACAGGTTTCATTATAAACGACACTTCCTTCCAGTCTGTTAGGACCTTCACAGTGAACAGCAGCAAAAATCTATCAGATTCTCTGGGTGCACTTGGACTATATCCAATCAGGCAGAAATATGATAGAAACCACAACTGGGGAGCCTGTTTTTAGATATCCCTCTCTCCAAGCCCATTCCACACCCCAGCACACACACTAACCTAAACAGAAGGAAACAAAAACACAGAAAACCAGATGCTTGACAGAGCCCTGCGGGCGACTGTGGAGGCACTGACACCTGCCACTAGGCTCCCTTCTTCTCCACGGACAACTGCACACGCCTCGGAAGCAATTCCAAAAAGAACAGCAAAGGTGATTTTTACTTTTAGCTTATTTTGTAAAGCAAGCTCGGGATACACAGCAAGAAAATTAACCATGTCCTAAGGAAATAAAGAAGAGAAAAACTGAGCTATTTATTAGCAGAGAAGTCCATATTCTCCCATTTTCTATTATTTCCTTAAAAGCAAGGGAATGTGGGCCTTTTGACCTGGGCATGTGCTAATCAGGCCTCATTTTCACAGGAGTAAGAACTATCCCAGGGATTGGGAGCTTCTCCATGTCTTGGAAATACACTCTCTCGCCATCGGCTTAACTGTGCTGGTTACTTCAATGAGAACCGCACTGAGAAAGGATTTCAACCAACACTCACTCAGGCAAAGGCCAGATGGTTCCCACCAAACATTAAGGAGGAACCACAAAGTCCAGAGAATAGGATGCTACAGTGGGAACATGTATTTATGCAAAAAGGACACACAAATTTTTGAAAATCAGAAAGTGGTCTAACTGAACATACTTCATCTACCTGTAAATATAAACCTGAAAACTGTTAAGTGACAGAAGCTCTGCTGTCAATCTTTATGCAATTGAGCTCTCTTGCCAAAATAAAATCACAGAAAGAGTTGAGAGTAGAATACTCATTTTACAAGGCTTCAGTTTGGGAAAAGGATAACAGATTACAGACAACTCCTCTCCTCACACTGCAAATCTTACCTGATGGACAAATACATCTTCCTTGGTGTCATTTCTGTTGAAAGACAAAAAGTTCACAATTAAAGGTACTAGGAATGTAGAAAAACCTAAGAAAGAACCGATGTTTCATGAGTTTAGATCCCAAGACCTCAAATTTCTGTTTAAACTCAGTGCACATGCGTAGAATAAATCTTCATTCAAAACTGTGGAACCAGTAAAGTATGACAGCAGTGACTGGCACTCTGGCACTAGACCTCTGGTGTGGGTGTGGTATGATATGCACATTGAATGAGATATGAATCTACTCTCTGGAACAAACATAGTATTCCACACAAAAACAATAAAAGAAAACAACGTCTCCACCTGCAGGATGCCCACCTTTCTCCTTCACATACCCACAGTGCTCACAGTCAAGCACACAGACTGAATATACAGACACATCCCTTTTCTCTCACCTCTTTTTAAATCACATGGTATGTAATCAGAGTCCCAGATTTCCCTCCCAGTAAAAGCAAAGCAAGACAGTTAAAAGGACAGGGCACAGCTGTGAACTAGGCTCTCCTTACACTGAAACCTAAAACAGCCGCCCCTGCACCCTGCCCTAACAGCTCCCCCCACCACAAACCACCAACAACCAAAACAGACAAGGAAGAAATTAGATGTTTTTTTAAGGAGACGGAAAGAAAATTATTCCATCATGTAAAAACATCTTCACATTCCCAACAGCTTGCATTAAGTTTTCATTCTTCTATGGCTAGAAATTATCGTTGTTTAAAGAAAACACTAGGGTTTCTACACAGGACTTGGACCAGACCTGAGTTACAAATCCAGCTCAATTACTCACGAGTTGTGTGACCTTAGGAAAGTTGTTTAACCAGTCTACGACTCCACTTCCCTATCTGTGAAATTATGAATATGCGCTCAATTATCCTGAAGCCCTTCCCACTTCTGATTTATCTCCCTCACCCCTTTTTTCTTTTAATGACTAGATTTTTTATAAACTAAGTTATTCATCTGTGTTCTGGAAATGTGTTTTAATTATTATTTAATGACGAGTAGCTTAGAAATGAGAATACTTAAGTATTTAGAAATCTTAAAACTTACACAGCCATTAATAAAGGATTTTTCACTGATGAGACAACACAAGTGTAAGTCTTATTTAAAATGCATACATACATACCGATTTATAAATCCATATCCATTTCTGACGTTGAACCATTTGACAGTGCCAAGGACTTTGGTGGCTAAAAGAGGATTGAGCAGATAAATTAGTACAAACAGATAAAGCTCATATCACTAAAGTCTTGATACCATTATATAAAGCCCACACATACCTGAGGAAACCATTAAAAGCATAATTCCAAAACATATTAGGAAAATAAAATGGAGCAAGTTAAAGCAACAGAGGGAAATATTTTTCAAAACTAAACCATTTTTCCTTGTTAAACTTTTCAGTAAAGTGATAAGATAAGGAGTGGCCATAAATCTATATAATTCTCCAATAATTCAAAATGAGAACTATTGTTTAAGGAAAAACAAAAAAACAGGCCCTTTAAGATTAACATTCAAACAGAAAACACATGTGCAAAAAGAGAGGTTGCAATCAAAGAGAATGTAGATGACAAAAGTAAATATCAATGACCTTCATATGACGTTTTCACACTCTGAAATATTAACACGCTTTCTTAAGTGACACAGTATCTCCTTGTTAATAGCTAATCTACAAAGACATAAATTAACTTGTCTGGTTGCCAGATGCCCGTCTATCAGAGCAGTCTAGACTAAGAACAGAACCAAGGCTCTCTCAATCCAGTTCTGTACTTAACACGCTGAGACGTGACATAGCAGGCCTTTTCAAACCACAGTGATGAATCTGGGCTTCTGTTTCATTGTTTACCCTGCTCGATGCAGTCAGGGAAAATCAAATGGCATTTTCTATAAAATCCCCATATTTAAACTTGATTACTATATCTCAACTTTGCATCATGAAGGTAAAGGTACAGGACCATTTCTGTACAACAGGAGATTTTAATAGTAGTCAAGAGAAGGACTCTAAACAAGGAGTGTGGTCCTATAACCTGCAGTTGGTATGTTCAAGTGTATTTCAGCCATCAAGTAGGATTTGAAATGACTGCTTTTTATCAATTGCGAATGCCAAATTCAGTTCCTCTCGGAAATGCCTATGTCTAAATTCAGGAAATGCATAAAGCAATTATCAAGACTCAGTGAAACAGGAAATCTGACAATAGAGTACCTTAAAAAAAAAAAAAAAAGCTTAGTAGAGAATGAAAGTAACAATCAGCATAAAGCATGCTATCTTTCTATGACATAAAATGTCATAATTTCCAAGGATAAACAACAAGGATTAGTTTTTAACATTCAAGTCTAAATAATAATTAGGACCTGCTTTGTTGTGGGCAGGGTTAGTTTTGCTAGAACTGATATGCTTAAGAAAGCACTTTAACTCTTTTTGTATAAAACAAACTCAATTTGCTTGCAAAGTCATTCAGCCCATTGACAGGGCAATCTTCAGTTCTCATTCTAAGTAAAGAAGATTTCTCCAAAAAAAAGAGATTAAGCCATTGAAATCTTCAGTTTGAGGCCATTCTAATCTGAGCAGTAGGGAAAAGGAGAAAAAAAATGGTTTTTGAGCCAAATGTACACAGAACAGACCTATTTTGATCATTTACATGTTTTTAAGCACACGTTATTTCAAATTATATACTTTTTGTACTTTTTATTTGCCCCCAAAATTAGTGACCTAGTAAAACAAAGAAACTATTTTTGATTCATTTTCTATTGTTAATGTTAATCAAAGTAGTAACCCTTTTTATTTTTAAAGAAAAGGTACAGGCAGGAATGAAGGCAAGTAGGCAGGAAGAGAGAGGAAGCAGCAGCACTTTATTTTATTTTCATTTAGTTGTTCACCACTACTCCATCGGGGCATGTCAAAAGGAGTAATCTTGATTAGAAAGGCAACACTAATAAAATGGGGATAAAAGATAAAAAATAATTCTCAAGTATGACTTCTCTCCAGGCTGAGGATCATATTTTACTCCTCACTGTAGATTTTTTTGAAGTCCTAATTCCAAAAATATTTCCAACAAAACTCTATATGGCCAAACACATTAATTCACACTTCTTGCTCTAAAACCATAAACTCACTTCACACACCCAAAGAGGTAGAGAGGGAGAGAGGAAGGCCATAAAGCTGCCATAATGCTCAACAGAAGGGAAGTTCTGTTCCACTCAGGTCATCCATAATCCCTGACCTATGGCTACACACTTATGTCAGAGACTGTAGAAACCAGAATGAGAGAATCCGAAGAGAATTCCAATTCAGTCAGCACTGTGCCTGCTACATTTAAGGAACCATGTGTTTACCTGGCAAAGGAGATGGCAGGACATACTAGACAAATACTGTGAAATGTCATGGAGAAGGCTGCCTTCCATTCTGAGATGGACTTACAGTGGAAAGTTGGAAGATCTTGGGTTCATCATGAATGTCCATGGTGGAGACTAAATAGTAGTTAATGGTTGAGGGGTTTGACTTTATCAGTGTCCTTCATCTAAACAGAATATTGCTGGCTTAAAATCCAGAATTTAGTTTCTATCCGGAAAGGACAAAAATCAAGTGGAGAAGTGTTCAAGTTTTTATAGAATCCTAAGATAGCTTTAAGAATACATCTCATCTCTGCTTTGGATAACCAAAAGTTGTCTCATTTTGCATGAGTGTTCCAAGTAACACCTGTTGGAAACATTATCACAATATAATATTGACTGAGCTTAAGCAACTTTTAATGAGGTCAATTTTCTTAACCTACACAGGTTAGTGCTGAACCTGTTGTTTGGTGATAACTGAGCAAAAGTCCTGGAAAAAAACACCAACAACAAGAAAACAGGTCTCTCATGATACTTTCTTCCCATTATCCCCTTAAATTTTCTCCCTAGAAAATTGAGCAGGGGAGCCTCAGACATCAAACAGGCCCCACCCCAAGCACTAAAGAGGCCTCTGAAGCATCCTACCCATCTCTTAAGGTGCCTGTTTAAAAGAAAGGAGTAAATCACACACACAACACCACACACATCCCACTTTAGTGAGCTTATGCATCACCCACCTGTTTTGGAAGCCTGTTTAAGGCTTAAGGCCACAGGAGAATGCTGAAATATGTGACAAAACCAACAACAGACTTCAGAAACGCCCCAGGCCTGGAAGTTTCCCCTTTATTTCCACTCCGAAATTACAGGACCAAGATGTTCATATTTTGAACCCACGTCAGACCCACTCTTTGGACGAAGCTTGTTTTATTTTTCCTTCAGCTGCTGCTCAAGAGCGTCCTCGCAATCCAGGAGAAAGTAGTGGGCAGCTGGAGGGCAGAGGCAGCGGGACCAAGACCAAATTTCCTGGCGAGGATTGCAACACCGCTTGGCTAGCGTGGCCGGCAGAAGCATGGAGAGTTTCCCGCGCCCATGTGGGAAGGACGTCTGGGACAGACATCTGAGCTGTCCCAGCAAGAAGTCTTTCCACCTTTCCCCATCCGTCTTCTTCCAGCGCCTTCCTCTCCCCCAAAAGAAACCCCCTCTCCAAGAGTCTCTCCAAGACTCCAGAGTCCTCAACCCACGTGTCTGTCCCTCTCCTACATCCACATCTAGCCCGCCGCTCCTCTCCTCCGCTCACCGAGACATTGTCCACTACCGGAATGGTGACAGCGCCTGCCGCGGTGACGCAAGTTAAGACTCCCAACTTCTGCCCCGGGACCTGGAAGGGTGCGCACTGGGCGGCGAGGAGCGCAGAACGTCGCGCTCAGCTGGCAGCGGTCGCAGGGCGGACGGACGGCGGCCACCACCGGCTCAGGGATCCCACGTCCCCGGGGACCCGTCCTGTCAGCTCTCTGGCCCTCGTGGGAAATGCAACAGGAGCTGCCCACACGTGCTCGGCGGCTGGCTGCCGCCCACCACCCGCCCCGCCCGGAGCAGCCTCTGCCCTCCCCGGTCTGACTCACCGAGAACTTTTTTCTCCGCGTCTTCACTGCCGGCGGGGGCTGTGGAGGAGGGGGCCGCGGTACCCGCGGTGGCGGGGGCCGCGTCCCCACCCGGGTTTCCTGCGACGAGCGCTGCGGGCACCGGGGCCGCGGCCTGGGGCGCGCTGCCGCCCGCCGGGCTTTTGGGCGCGGGGTCCTGCGGGGCCGCGGCGGCCGCCTCCGCCGGAGCCTGCGGGAGGGTGGTGGTGGTGCTGGCCTCGCCCGCCTCGCTCATGCCGCCTCCTCTGCGCTCCCTCAGGCACCTCGGTGGCGGTTGGTCGGCGGTTAGCGCGGCTGGCGGTCGCGGCGGCCGGGCTCGCTCTCGGGGAGGCCGGTGCGGCTCTCGCGGCGCAGGCGGCGGAGGCCGAGGTGGGGTCTCGCGGCGGAGGCGGCTCGAGCTCGCGAGCTGCGCGCTTGTTCTTGGGCTCCTCGCTCGATCTTACTGCCCCAAAAATGGCCCCGCACAAGTTTTTCTAGGCGGCGCAAGGGCCAGAAAGGGAAGGGCGGGCGAGGGAAGAGGGTGGGGAAAGTTGGCTCTCGAGTTGGGCATCGACTTCATTAGCATTTAAAGGCGCCCCATGCCCTTTCCAACGCGCCCAGCCGCCCGAGACTGGAGCGCAGGGGCCGGAGCTGCACAATCCAGGGAAGCCTGGATAAGGAAGAGAGGCTTGCTTTGCCTTCTGGAGGTGCAGTCCCTTTGCTGAGCGGGCCGAGGGGCTCGTCTTCTTCAAGTCTTGACACTTGACATTGACCTTTAGGAGTTGTCGAAATAGAACACCCCAATTACGCGGCGCTTTCCTCTTCCACACACTTTGTGTTGCGATCCTGCGCATGTTTTCATTAGAAATTTACCAGCACCAGAAACGCCTATTTCTGATACAGCAATTAAGAATTGAAATAATAAAATCTTAAAACTATTTGACAAAGGACTCCTGGAAGATAATTAACAGACTTTCATTTATAGCCCACAGGTGTGGAATTGAAGCCCAAACCTCAGAGATTCATTTGAATATCAGAGTTGACTGCAATTTACTAGCAAGTGAGTTCATAATACATATTTCATACTGTATGGGACTGAATAAATCTCCATCTTCTGCTCCAATTGCCTCTTCCAGCTAGTGAAAGTTTCCCCAACTGAGTCCTCTTAGCCTCAGGGATGAGATGCTGAGAAACATCACCCAATACACGTTAATTCCCAATGTGAAGAGTCCACATAGCCTTTAGAAAATGGCCACGACTGTGACTGGTAACTATGTGGAATACAGGACTCTTTGGTATTCTTTGCCTCTGTGGTCCCTAGAGCTCTAGGTATAATTTCTGTTACTGTTCTTTATTGACGAACTTAAATTGATCTCGAGAGTCAATGGGTCAGAGTCAGTTTCCACCTTTTTGAGAATTTCTCTAAAATGCTATGGAATAGATGAGATTATCATATGTAACTCCAGGCCTGCTCTCAAAAGTTACTTTTTTCATTACCAATTCCCCCTAGCCATTTACCTTCCCCACCCCCAATTACCCAGGAAATTCAAATGTAACTCATTATGGTTAGCACAGTGCTTAACAAAAGAGCTCCAACACAGTAATTGTTTGCTAAATGACAACACACTAGGCACAGCCTGGTGGAGTAGTGGCTTGGTCAACTGCCTCCAGCCAAAGCACAGGCCACATACATATGGAGAACCTGGGCTTTATCCAGGGCCAAGGAGAACAACCAAAGTTTACAACTAAATAAAAATAAAGTGCTTCTTCCTCTTCTCCCCTTCATTGCTACCTACACCTTTCCTTAAAAAGGACACAAAAAAGACCAAAATTTTCCAAAATTACTACTTAACAATTCACAATCAATAATCAAAAACTATCCTGCCTTATTACGTTCTTACTCAGTTCATGAAAAATACAAGTTAAAAAAAAAGAAATTCTAAAAAAAAAATTCTTAGAAAAAATAGCAAAACATAATTCTTTACTTTTCTGTAGAATTTATCTATAGCTTAAAAATTACAAACTCTTAAATGTTAAATTCGTTTTAGTTTGATTTCAATATAGAGTATACAATAATGTGTTTTATAAATATGTATTAAAATGCTGATCTAATTCTAATCATGATTAAATTATTTCTTAATTTTTAAGATTAAAATTTTAATTAAAATTCATTTGTAAGCATGATTTACTCCCGTGAGGATTGGCCATTTACTTTCTTATCCCACAAAATGTCATCACTATGTACCATATAAAATTGCATTCCAAAAAAAAAGGAGAAGACTCGAACTCTCCAAACTGTGACCCAATAGTCAAACCCTTTTATATATATTTTTTCACCCTTGGAAAGTAATTCATGACTGACAGCTGTGGTCTCCAAACTCTGGAAGACCCTAAAATAAATGCGGATGCATCCTGGGTTTCCTAGAATTTGTGCTGGAATGGCTCCCAAAACTACTCATCATTTTAATCCAAAAAAAGATTTTTTTAAGGCAGTGAACAGCTGGGAGTTTTTAGTACTATGTTAAGTAAATCTACAGAGAATTAGACAAACATGATCTATATTGTTTTAATAATCATAACTAGACAACTACTTGGATACAGATGCTTGTAAAGTCTTCTTCAGTCTCTCATTAATTCACAAACTCAATAACACATGCTTAATAATTATATACTGTGTGCTAGACAAGGTGCTGCTGATCAAAACGGCTTGCTCTAAACATGTCTTATGTGATGCTAAATTCATTTTTATTATCATTTCGATTGTTAGAAAATATCATTTCTTGGTGCATCCTGGTGGCCTAGCAGATAAGGCCACCAGATGTACTTCACATATACCCCAAGGACACAGGTTCAAGATCTGGGACTGGGGAGAACAACCAAGATGAAGAACTAAATAAAATAATTGCTTTTTCCTCTTCTCTCTTCCTGCCTGCCTGCCTGCTTGCCTTCATTCCTGCCTGCACCAAGAAATGTCATTTCCTGAAATAAAGATTGGGTTGAACAAAAAGAAATCATAATATGGTTGACAGAATATCATTTTTTTTTTTTAGGAAAAGTGCAGGCAGGCAGGAAGAGAAAGGAAGAAGCAATTATTTATTTTATTAGTTGTTCATCTTGGTTTTTTCCAATGACTGTCAAAAGTGAACCCAGGGCCTTGGGATGTACATGAACTACTCCCAATGACTACTCCACGAGGACACACGACAATCATTTCTAAGCAATGGCTGGTTTGGTCATGAAAACAAAGTCCACTCTATTCCTAGTATGAAGGGAGTTAGAGCATCTATATAATGTAGAAGGGTTGGGGAGAAAAAGTCAGAGGCTCCACTGAAGATCTCAGACTCTGGTCCCAAAGCTGGTGGTTCTTGGGGTCTCTCCTGCAGTCACTAGAATCCCAGGATCATTGGGAAGCTCTTAATCAGTCAGAGTTAGAGCCAGAATTTGTTAATCTAAAGCTTATACAATTTAGAGAGCATTTTTTAAGAAACAAAATTGTGAATATAAAATTGCTAAAGTCACTCCCCAGGTCTTAGAAAGGGTCCATGCAAGAAAGGAGCCTTGAAGTTTGAAATTCATTAGCTTTATGGAAACGTGGTCCCACTCACCCCCACCCCCCAATCAGTTGTCTCCATCTGCACATAGATGCAGGAGTCCCTCAAGAAGTTTATCTGAAAGCAGCTCTGCAACTCCCATCTGCCCATGCATTCTCCTGTAACTGACTCTGGAAAACAGAGTTCTTCCACCTTCTAAATCTTGAACAAGTGACTCTCCTTAACAGATTCCATCTTGAAACCGTACAGGGAATTCTGGGAGATTCTGGGAAACGTAGTTCCTGTCTTTTAAGAGGCTAAGGATGATGCAGAGTTGACAAGAGCCTATCCAGACTATCACCCTAAGGAAAAAAATGCAATTAATTGACAAAAGAGCTGGGAAGAGTTTAAATCATTTAAAAGGTATAGGGCTTAACATATGGAGGTATTAATATATTACAAATTCTAAAACTGGAAAAGTTGACAATTTTTAAATGTATCTAAACCTGATTGTTTCTAAAACAACACAGAAGGAAATTATCGGTTTGAATAAAAAGTAGAGGAATAAGAGAGTAAATGCTTTCCATGATGCCGTCACAAATATTTAGGGGGAGAAGATACCCTGTTTATAAGACTTAAATTTTGAATTCACTAATAATGCATTCAGCACACTTATTAATTATTAATATTAGGAACTAAGGATTCCATACAAATAAGGCCTGAATAGCGCCTGTATTCAATGGTCTAAAGCAGCTGAAATATAATCCAAGCCCTAATTATCAGCTGCATGTGTAATTTTTAAATGCCTAGCTACCACAATAAATAAGGAAAATGAAACAGATGGGATTAATTATAATATATTTTCTTTGACCCAATATATACAAATTAATTTTAACACTTAGTCAATATAAAAATATGAATTATATATTTTACATTCTTTTAAAATCTTTTGTTGTTGCTGTGTTCAAATAGTTTTAAACTTTTAGCACATCTCAATTTGGACTTGTCAATAAAGCGCTCAACTTGGGACGAGTGGCTACCATCTTTAGTGGAACAAGTCTTCTAGAAAACTGGAAATTTGCCATGATGAATTCACCAGAAGCCCAGTGTGGAAAAGTTCTGGCCCTGTAATCTGGACGGCACATCTATCTGTGATGACCCATCAAGATAACACCACCTGTCAGGCTCACTGGAGGTTCCTTATGACATATAATACTCAAAGAATTTATATCAACCGTAATTCCATAATTCTAAATAGTTGTATATTGGTGTCACTCATACATTTTAGGGCATATAAGTAAAGTTAGTTTATAATATCCATTCCATGACACCACTGCCTTTGCAGCATACACTCTCCTTTAACTGCAATATATAGGACAATACTGAAGAGAAGACACATTATGGGCTTTCTCTTCATTAAGAGAACTAAAAATAGGGTGGGAGATTAATGTGATGTTACAGCTTTAGATCTGAGATTATTGAGAGGAGAGAAGTAATTACTGAGAAGTTTCAAAAGATGGTTCAAAAACTTTCAGCATATGTTGATTTTATATAAAAGTTCTAGTTTAGAAAAGACTTGGTTGCATTTTCTTTCACATCTGTTTTTCTAAACTTTGTACGTAAGTTCTTAGTATTCCTTTAATGACTCGCAAATTGGTATTCTTTTGGTTAAAGAACTTAAAAAGATTGTCTGATTGATAAATAAGAATTGGAAAGAAATCTTAGAAAGTCTCCATTTCAACCCTACTCACTTTACAAATGAGAATCAGAGATTAAGCAATTTTCTCAAACTAATCCATCTATTTAGTGACAAAGTTAGAACAAAACTCTGTGTCTCCTTAAATCAGTCCAGCGCTCTTTCTACCATATAATTCTGGTTGAAAAAAATACCCATTCTCTGCCATTGTATTTCACCTCTCTTTAAATACATTGTAAGTGGAATCTGGTAACATGTTAGAAACAAGAAGTGAGATCTATAAACTTTTCAAATTCATCTCAGAAACAGGGTCAACGGAACAGTCTTTTTCTGGTCACTAAAATAAAGATGCTCATATCTTTCCAATTAGAACCCCTGGACTGGAAACCAAACAAACAGCTGTGTGCAATTATTTTATTTTATAACATTTTGGAACCAACTTTCTGAAACAAGGAATGAAACATAGTCTTTCTTTTCTGACCAAAACTTATTTGTCATTTTGTGCACAGATTTACTTCTCTTTTTTTTCCCTATTTTAATCTGCTTTCTCTATTCTTTATTATCTTCTGCATTACTTCTTTTTATGTCCTCGTTTGTGTAGGAGTTAATATCATGGAATAGCTAATCTAGATTTTTGTCTAGAAGATGTAATTATTTCTGCTCTTCTCTTTAATTTGAACTCTTCCTATTAGTCAGTCTTCCATTTAATTCATATTAGCATCCCTAACTATGCACAGTAATGGTCTATTCAGTGCTCATTTTGAGGGGACTCTTATTTAATTGTATTTTGATATCCCCTAACATGGGCACTTTGGAGTAGAAAGTGAGAATGATAAAAAATGGTAGGGGTAAAGACGAAATAGGCTCCTACAAAAATTCCAAGAGAGAAAGATTGATCGAGTGGCATCAGAGTTTTGACTTCTATATGATAAGTTCA
The DNA here is from genome assembly GCA_004363575.1 of Solenodon paradoxus. Classification (NCBI taxonomy): domain Eukaryota; kingdom Metazoa; phylum Chordata; class Mammalia; order Eulipotyphla; family Solenodontidae; genus Solenodon; species Solenodon paradoxus. Next base: position 97,878 of record RJWH01001908.1, read on the forward strand.
CATACTGAAGGGAAAAAAAAAATATATATATATATATATATGCGCACACATATGCGTATAGTTTTAGTAAAATAATTTTTCTTTTAATTTGTATTCCTATTTAGACAACTTACAGGGATTTTCAACATCTTGACTCTCAAACTAGTTTTTCTTCTCTTTTGGTTTTTTATGCCATTTAAGGTAAAATAAAAGTAATAAAAGTAGTTTCATTGTAAATATGGAGCAAAGCAGAGTTTTTGAAAATAAGAGCCAAAGTTTTAGAGCTTAATGCTATACTGAAGTAGGCATCCCCACAATGAGTTGGGGTTTTTTTGTTTAGTTTTGGTTTGGGGTTTTAAGGAAAGGCACAGGGAGGAACAAAGGTGAGCAGCAGGCAGACAGGTAGGAAGAAAGAGGTGGAAGAAGCACTTTATTTATTTTTATTTAGTTGTTCATCTTGGTCGTGTCCCTGGACCCTGGGTCTTAAACCATGTATATCTTGGGATGTACACGAGCTGCACCACAGTGGACTAACACACTAGGCCATCAGGGTGCACCTTATAATGAGATTTAATACGAAGCACAAAAATACTAGAAGTTATAAAATATCAGTAGGAATTACTTAAGTTCATATAGGCTTTTTTTTTTTTTTAAGGAAGGAAGGCAGATAGGAATGGAGGCAAGCAGGTAGCAGGTAGGAAGGAACAGAAGAAGAGGAAGAACATTTTATTTGTTTAGTTGTTCATTTTAGTTGTCCCCACCACCACCCCTGGTCCACTCCAAACCTGGGTTGCAAACTCAGATCGTTGGGCTATATATGGACTGCACCTTAGGCTTAACCCCTGAGTTACCAGGGCATACCCAGATAGACTAAATTTTAAAAACACTATTCCCATAATCTAGAAGAGTAGTGTTGTTTATTTCCTGAGGGAATTTCTTTGTTTTGGTGGTGGTATGGTGAAGAATTTTTTGTGTATGTATTTTTTGTTTTGTTTTGTAAAAAAACAAAAAATGACACTAAGCTAAAAATCATGTCTTTAGGATAATGGACAATATAAAACAGTGTAGTATATAGTAAGACACATATTATTATGTTTGACTGGCTACTCAGTTCTCCTGTATCTCAATTATATGAGTTTCTATTCAGATTCAAAATTTATACTGTTTATAATCTATAAATATAATGAAATAAAATATAGTCCTAAAGCTAAAGTATAGAACCTGATATGTAGAGGGGCCCAAAAGACCTATTAGATTTTAGAAAGTAGAAGAATGCCATTTTACTTGAGTTTCACTAATGTGTAATTATGCTAGCCAGCTATTTCATTAGCTCTAATAAGAGCACAACAAAAGAACACAAGTTGTACCAAGAGGGATCTCAATGCACTAACATCTAACTGTCAGATGATGAGAAACTCAGCCTATGACAAAATGACTTTGAGGCACCCCTGTTTGGAAAGGTGCTCAGGACAATCTGTGGATAAGAGTTTGGTTGGCAGTTGGACTTAGTCTGGAATTACCATGAAAAACCCACAGGGATGTAATTGTTTGGTTTTTGTTTGTTTTTTTAAGGCAAGCAGACAGGCAAACGCTGGCAGGAAGAGAGAGGAGGAAGGAGCATTTATTTATTTTTAATTAGTTGTTCATCCTGGTTGTTCCCCCGCCCCCAAGCCAGGGTCTTGAACCTGGTTCCTTGGGATGCGTGTGGATTATGCCTGGTAAACTTAGCCATTAAGCCACCAGGGCACTTCTAATTGGTATTTTCTTACCCAAATTTGACAGGAGCAGGAAAAGTCTTCTCTGCAGGATGGTATACATTTCACTCCATCACTCAAGTCTTCTTTATAACTTAGGAAAAAAGATTCACTATGACTGCTCAACAGGTATTACTGGACACACCCTAGCATTGATTTCAGATTTCAATGTGTTCTGGTCCCTCAAGATTAACTGGCACTTTCCTGACCTCTATTAACACTGAAACTCTTAAGTGACACATACCTGCAGAAATAGGCCACCGTGTTGTTTGAAGCAGATGTCTGTAAAGAAAGTGATGGTTTGGGATTACTGATGCCAAGAAAGAAAACCAGATGGGGACCAAACCCCTGTTGAGAGTAAGCTGTTGTTTCACTTTCATTTTTATTGAGGTAGCTTTAATTTACAAGGTAGTATAAGCCCATGTGTGTAAATTCTTCATTCCCCAAAGGCATGACAAAACAATCTGTCGAAAATCAAGTCACGAAATGTTCTTCGCCACTGGCCCCTGGACCCCTCACCTCTGCTACCCTATTCCCCACTGGTGATCTCAGTTCTATTATTAATATGCAAGGGCTGGTTTTTGTTTAGTCGGTTTCTTTTCTTTGTTCCTTTACATTTATCGGAAGTTAAGTTTTTTGTTCTATTTTGTTTTCAGTCTTCACTCTCATGCCCAAGTCTCACACTCTGGTCCCCGGGCATCTGCATGGCCTGCACCATGCTTGCCTGACCTGCCTGAGCCACAGGTGTGCCTGGGAGAGTTTGTTAGCAGAAGCGCCCTCTCTGGTGCACCCTAGTGGAGCAGCGCTAGGCCAATTTCCTCCGAAGCCACATGCCCCAAGGCTTGAGTCCTGGGTCCAGGTGAAAACAGTGTGAACAACTAAATAAAAATGAAATGAGATGTTTCTCTTACCCCTCTCTGCCTGCTTACTGACCTTATTTTGTCTCCCATCCCCCTTTCAAACAAAAACTGGGCAGAAGAGACAAAAATATCTCCCAGGTAGACTTTTTACTCTCTTCAGTCGACCCTTCCATTTGCCGTTCTTTATCATTTGGTCTTAACTCTAGTCCAGTTCATTTTTTAACCCATCCAGTTCTCATATCTTTCATATGTTGTTTTCTGTACTTCTGAGAGTGGTGCAATCACTCAAAAACCAACATGAGGCATCTTTTATTTGGCATCTAACCATGAGTGCAAAACAAGGACGGCACTCTGCAAGACTGGTATCAGCATTGTAATTTTACAGATGAGGAAACCAAAACTTTGAGTAGTTATGTGACTTGCCTAAGGTCACTGAGCTGGTATATCATAGAACAGAGATTCAAACTCAGGTCTTTCAAGGTCCAACACTAAGGTCATCTCCTCAGTATTACACTGACACATCCTCCAGTCCTTTATTTTTCCCGTTTTTGTAGTTCTTTTTATTTTTTTTTAAGAGGAAGGAAGCAAGTAGGAATGAAGGCAGGTAGGCAGGCAGGCAAGAAGAGAGAGGAAAAAGAGGCATTATTTAATTATTTGGTTACTTGGTTTTTCCCCACCACCTCTGCCATGGTCTCAAGTTCAGGTCCTTGGGCTTTACATGGCTTACACTCCCAGGCACAGATTTAACACCTGAGTCACTAGGGCACACAATTATTATTAATTTGATTTTTTAAGAGGAAGGAAGTAAGAGGAGAAAGAAGCATATTTATTTTCGGTGTTTTGCCTTGGCCGCAGACCAGGGTCCTTGGGCTCTATATGGGCCACACAAGGACTTGCCCCTCCTTCAGCCTTTATCCATATAGATAATGTGAGGTTATCAGCTCCAGAAAAGAAGCCAGCATCCATTCAGAGAGGTTAAGTTTGTCTGAAAATTATAGATGAAGTCATAATCACTGCATGGTTACCTTTATCTTCCATCTTCCCTCTGTTTCTTTCAAAACTCAGAGGACCAGACACATGGAAGCAAAGAGACAAGAAGAAAGGATCTACATGGAGTAAAATAAGCAAGTAGGCAACTAGACAATGGCTGTTTTTCTTTTTATACAATTTGTTAATCTACTTTTTCCAATCCCGTCTTAAATTCTAGGATTAATCTCAATTTTCCCTTCGGATACAGTATAGTCAAAATTTAACTCACTTAAAATATTTAAAATATTTAAATTTCAAATTGGTTTATGTAAATTAATTGCAAGTTATTTACAGTGCAATAGAAGAATCAAGAGAGACGGTTTGATTCTGTGACTTTCTTTTTCCTTTTTCCAAAAAGAAAGTCAAGATTTTGGCAATCTTGCAGGAGTGAAGGCAGAAGCTGATTGAAGAAAACGTTCTTTACATTGTGAAAATCCAAACATTGGAGGTGTTCTAAGTGGAAAAGAATTATTGTCTTTGAAAGAAGATATGCAAAAGCAGAAGCTGTAACAAGAAGATTTTCAAGCCTAGGAAAGGGCTAAGAGGTTATCCTGGGACTGTGGGCTGCACCCCGTGGTGCCCCTTGGAAGGACTTCGTAAAGTGGGGTATGTCTGCATGTGGGCATATCTGGATAGTACTCTGTTCTTGTGTTTCTAACTCTGGTGTAGACTCCATGAGCTCTATGTCCAGAGCCACATGGCCGCTGGACTTGAGCCTGCTTGCAAACTTGAAGAACGCGTATCTCAGCAGTGAGCATGAATGCAACATAGACGAGGCACTACCTGGCTATTCAATGGGTAAATCTGCAGCTCTGGCTGATGTAGTCCACACACAGTCCAAGGATCCAGATCCCTGATCCAGAAGGTGGAACAATCAAGATGAACAACTTTTAAAAGGGTTTTTTGGTTGTTGTTATTAAATCCTCGTCAATTAATTATCTTTTATCATGCTATCATTTTTCTGCCAGGACCCTAATTCTTTATGAGGCCTTTTTTTTTTTTTTTTTTTCCCACCCCTGAGTATGTAGACTCATAACCCTTACATGTGTCTTTATTTTTCTGGAGTTACCAAAAATCCTTACACGGTCCATATCAGAGTTATGGGTAGATTATAACTGTTAGGATGAAAACCAAATCATTTTGGGATTTTTTTTTTAAGAGAGCTACATGCAGAAATTAAGCTGAGTAGGCAGGTAGGTAGGAAGATAGAGGAGGAAGAATTTTTATTTAGTTGTTCATCTTGGTTATTGCCACCCCCAACCCTGGAATAGGAACCCTAATCTTTGAGATGTATATAGACTATACTCTGCCAGAGGCAGCAGAACCACTGCTACACCACCAAGGTATACCAATTTTGGAATTTTTAAGCCCTGAAAGTCCCACATCCTGGAAAATGTTCCAGTCCCAGGCAAATAGGATGACTGACCAAACTTCTAATGACTGGTGTAGAGTTGGATGTGCATTCTCAGAAATCTCTATTGATCTATGTCTAGCAGACTACCATGAGACAGAGATTGAAAATTACTGCATAATTCCCACATAAGATTATCCAGAAGGTGATAAAGGAAATTAGCATAAATGCAACACTGTTCAACAATTGTCTTGAAAATAATTTTTAGTGGGGCAAGACCTTCATTTCGTAATGAACTGAAAAAAAAATTAGTGCACTCTGGTGGCCAAGTCCACTGCCTCTGGCTGAGCACAGTCCACTTACATCCCAAGGACCCAGGTTCATGGCCCGGAGCCAGAGGAACAAGATGAGCAACTAAACAAAATAAAGTGCTTCCTCCTCTCTCTTTCTGCCTGACTGCTTGCCTTCATTCCTGCCCGCACCTTTCCTTAAAAAAAAAATTTCTGTCTTTAAAATATGAAAAAAAAAGAAAAAAGTAAACCACTTCTAGAAGATGGAGGAATAGTGTTGTCAGAATCCTGGATACAAGGTAGGCTAACCATTTTTCAAAATGCGACAAAAGGGGACAGGGTTTTGGGGCCTCAACAGACTGGGACTGGGGCCACTCAACCTTCCCTGTCGCTCTGTGTTACAGACAAGCTGGTTTTATTAAAACAAATTTGATGATTGGGAAATGTGAAAACAAACAGCGCTATCCCACTTAAAACAGGATGTATGGGCAGCCAAATACAGGGTGAAAATTATTCTCCACAGGTGACCATGAGGTGCAAGATGGTAACATGTTGGAACAGATGACAGCTAGGAAAAAAGGCCATTAGCTTCTGATGGAAAATAATGACCAGAAAGTCAGAGTTTTTAGGGGATACAATTTTCCTTCCCAAGACATAAGACAGCCTGATTTTAAAGTTCCCATTGATATATCGGGTTGCTGAGAAAAAGGACATAATCTATGAAATGTTTGAAGTCAATCTAAAGAGACCACTAATGTTCTCAAGTACCATATTTTACCAAGTATAATGCACACTTTTTTTTTGCTCAGACTTGTGAAGGAAAAATAAGGATGCACATTATATATAGGTAGTACTCATTCTGTATATGTTTTTAATTTTTTTATTTCTTGTTCTTTGATCTGTTCTTGTGTTTTGTTACTGTTACGTAAAATTTCTTATACCATAATGTTAAAAGATAATGCCAAAATTCTTTTGTAATACAAAAAGCAAGTACCTAAATATAAACAAATACAAATTTGAATTTAAAAATTAAAACAAAAGTTTTTTTCCTGAAGGTTTGGGCTAAAAGTATGGGTGTGTATTATATATGACAAAACACAGTAAAACCAGGTTAGTGTTTTTGTGGCTGGGGTTGAAGGTTCTTGACAGCTGGTTACAGAGAATGATAGAAAAACCTCCTAAATATCGAGAGTTCAGGAAATTTGGCTCTATTTTCAATAAGGTTAGAGACTTGATTACAAAAGAGCCAGCCCTCAGAGCCTGAGGAGAGTGGATCTCTCTCACTTCGCACAGGCTGAGCAAATTTTCCTGCACAAAGCTTATTCTTTCCATATTTCTCCCAGCTAGTAAAGCTGATGAAAGCAGGGAAAGAAGCAGCTGGCTTCTTCCACTGCAGCACCTTGAAATTCAAGGAGCCAGGTCCTTTTCAGTCTGTCAACCCCTGGCCATGAGAGAGAGTTAATGTGGCAGTTGAAATATCTAAATGCCGAACACTTCTCAAAGTTTTAGGTAATCAGGGTGAATATCCTTCTCCAGCTCCTGTGATGAGTGAAGGCTGTTGTTCCCACTAAATTATCGTAGACTTTAACCTGCCACCAGTATGATGGCAAATACACCTGCAGAGACCCTATGACTTGAAAATGATTGTACCACACAGTGAGACTAGTGCTGACCAGCATCTACAGTTAAGAATAGAGGGCTAAAGCCAAATTTCCTAGAGTTTCAATCTTACAAGTTGTGCAAACTTGGGAAAGTTCACATCTCTTCTGTCCAGTTTCATGTCTGAAATGGAGATAATAATAGTAGTACTTCTTTTATGAGATTGCTGTAGTGATTAAATGAGGTAATAGATATACAATAGAATAATACCTGTCATGTGAAAAATATGCAGTAAATGGCTAGCCTCATTATCCGAAGGGACACATTTATAAGACTGCTGGCCACACTGAGAATGCTTGTGATGAGTCGGGCCTCTCTCACCTCAGTCAAGGACACGTTCAATTGTACCTCTTTGGTTTGACTCACAGCCCCTTAATTCAGTCCTCTTACCATCTACATTACATGTCTATGAAACAAACAACACTCACTCTACAGAGTCTTCGCTATTTTTTCTGTTACCCAGTAATTTTTCTTTATTAGACTTTTCTGTTCTTTCCTTGGAGAAGAATTTTAGAAATTAATAAGCTGGTGTTTGGAAAGGGCAGAGATACAGGATTAAACCTCACCAGGTAATGGATCAAGGTCAAAGATGGACAAAGGGCAAGAAGAAGGGCAACTTCTCGTTCTTCCCCCAAACACTAATGGTTAGAAGCAGGAGACTATGATTCAAAGGATGAAAGCCAAAGGAAGGTGGTGGTGCCTCTAAGGACTTTGAAGAGGCTCTGCTGAAACCACTTAGGTGAGTAACTACCAGAGCCCACTAACATCCCACAGCCCTAAATTCCACCTTAAGCCCCAATGGTTTGTTTGTGTGTTGTTGTTGTTTTTTTCTTTTTTTTTTTAAAGAAAGTCCAGGTTAGCAGAGGCAGACAGGAAGAAGGAGGAGAAAGAAGCATTCTGTTTATTTCATTTAGTTGTTCATCTTAGTTGTTCTCCCCAGCCCTGGGATGCAAACCTGAGTCCTTAAGATGTATGAGAACTGCACGTGGTTGGAGGCGGAGGGCCCAGCCCCTCTTCCACCAGGGGATGCCAACACTAAATAGTTTTAATGCCTTAGTAGCCTATGTAAGCAAACCGAAATCTAAGTCTGTAATACCTTAAGGTTTAGAAATTAAAAACTAACAACAACCAATCTCAAACAACAAACTTACCTTTCCCAAATAATGCAACTGCATAAGCTATGGTTAATCAATCCTTTTGCATTACTCCCACATCTTCTTTATGGAAGTATTTCCCCTATCATTGTATTGGTAAAGTGTCCCTAACCATGTCTTGTTTGGCACTGCCTGATTCAAGTAAATTTTTGCTCAGATAAACTCTTAAACATTTTAATAGAACTCAGTTGGCCTTTGACCCTCCACAAGATGAGACTCCAAATTACCTTAGGCTCACACAGCAGACTATGAACCAGCTCTGCCAATGAGTAGATTTGGGGCAATTGGGGGAGAAAAGTGTTTCTAAGAGAACTCAGTTCCTGAAAGGTATAGGCAGGTTTTCCCCTCTGCTCACCTTACATATTCAGCTCTTGAAAGAAAATATTGTTGTTTTCTGGTAATTTATAATCAATATTCGATCTTTCTCTCCTGACCCTAAACTGCAAAAAAAAAAAAAACACTCTTGTAACTTGTAATTTACTAAGCCTTAAAACCAATCAAGGTGTCTTTTGTTATTCATAACAAGTCCCTTTCAATCACGCCTGAGTTTATGTTAATGAGTCTGGGGAGACCTTTTAGAGAGAACTTTTAGAGGCTGGTTTCAAGGGAATTAGAGGATTGGAACTTTTTTTTCCAGCCCCACCACCTGACCTACAGAAAAGGAACATGGGTTGGAGAAATCAGTTGCCAATGGTCAATGATTTAATTAATGTGTAGTGAAGTCTCCATAAATACTCAAAAAGACAGGGTTTGGCAAATTTTCAGACTGGTGGAGAAAAATGAATCATGTGTGAGCATCAAACTCCAGGAAGACAGAATCTCTGGTCCACAGGACCCTTTCAGACTCTGCCCTCGGTATCTCTTCATCTAGCTATTTGTATCCCTTAATATCCTTTGTAATAAATTGTTAATCCAGTAAATTAACTGTCTTCTTGAGTTATGTAAGCCACTCTAGCAAATTAATCAAATTCGAGGAAGGGGTTATAGAAACTTCAGCTGATGAGTCAGAAGAACAGATAATAACCTGGACAGGTGATTGGTTCCTGAGGTGTGGGAGGGGACACTCTAGTAACACTGAGCTCTTAACCTATGGGATCCCCAGTTGGATAGAATCAAAATTGAGTTAAGTTGTAGGGTACAGGTGGTGGTGAACAGATAACTGGAACTTTTTCCTTGAGAATTGTCCATATATTCAGGCACTGATTTTTATGCTAGTTCCTGTTCTGAAAAGCTTCTTATTCAAGCTAAGAATGACTGATTGTTTTGTACTGTGAAGATGACAAGAAAATAAAGATAAAATTTTCTTATAGGACTATTAACACATTGTGGGAATGGACAGAAAAATATATTAAAATCTATTATGCCATTATATGTATTTTTACCAATCTGGTTAGATGAGAGGCTGGATTTTATTTGACTTTACTTAAAGAAAATACAGTTTTAAGACTATTCTTAAATATCTGAGTTTGTGAAGATTCATAGTCTCATATTACTATTTCCTCAAAGCCTTCTTGAAACCAGAGTCAGTTCCCAAAAGTTGTCTTGATAATATAGTTAACTTAGCTTCCACCACTTCCTAGGCAGCATGCTCTAGAACTAATTCTAAGAAGTTAACTTGTATGCCCAGACAACTAATGACAAGATTAAAGTCCATGAGTCATTACTGCAAATTACTACTAGAATTATAATTCCAAAATTTTGCCTTTCTTATGTTAGCTTCTTATATTTATATAAGAAACAATATTTAAAATGTCCATCTCTTCAAGGTCATTCTTGCTGCCTCTAGAGAATCTGAAGGTAATTTGTCTCTCATAGTTTCCCTTTTTCTTTTCTATTTGATTAAAAAAATAGGGAGATCTATCACTCATGTTTTAAAAAGTTGCACAGTAGAGTAAAAAGTTAAAATCTCCATTTTAAAGACTTTGTCCATATACCCACTCAGAAGAGATAATCACTCAAAAGTTTTAGATCATTAAATATAGTAATGAGTTATAAAACACTGAAAAAATAGGAATTTCTGAGTCATACAATAAGAAACAAATTGGAAAAAGGGAGGGCTCTTGTTTAACAACAAAATGCTAAGTGTTGACTAGTGATTATGAAGTTTCTGCTGGATTTGTGAATCAGCATTTGTACCATCACAGGACAGATTCGGTGAGGTAAGATTTCATTAATGGATACTACATTGAGGGGAGATTTTCGATGAGGAGCAAGACATTTCTATGGATTTAAATATTTCTCCATGGATTGCATATTATTATTATTGGAATAATATTGGAAGAGAAGAAACAGTGATAATGTGGAGAAATTAAACAGTGCCTGACAAGGTGATCAAAATTAATACCACAGTGAGGGGCAGATGGACATCTGGTGTCTACAGATGAGTCCTGTGAAGGACACATCACCACATATGCACCACCTACCTCTCTGAAAGTAAAGTACTCTGAATGTAATCATGAAGAAATATCAGAAAAAACCCAATGTTATATCAAAAGGAGGAATAACTATATTCTTAAAAAATGTCAATATTATTTTTATAAAGACAAAGAAAAGCTGAGGAAATATCCCAGATTTTAGGAGTCTAAACAGACATAACAACTAAACAGTCCAGATTGGATGCATGTGTTAAAGAGAAAAAAAATGCTATAAAAGACATTATCAAGTTAATTTACAAAGGAATTCAGACAGCAGATTAAAGTATTATATGTACTGAGGTTGATAACTGTATTGTGGTTATGTAAGAAATTATCATAATTTATAGGAAATGTACACAGAAAAGGCCAAAGTTTATGTAACTTGGCCTCAAATGGTTCAGGTTAAAACAGGTAATAATAATGCAAATAGAAAAAAATGTTAATAAGGGAATTTGGGTAAAAGCCAAATGAATTGTTTTTGTACTATTCTTATAATAGCAACTTCTCTGTATGTTTTAAATAATTTACTAACAAAAAGTTAAAACACTTTTTAAAACATGTTTTTAATCCTTTCAGGCCTTTTGTATGCACTAATAATGCATGTATGTGTACACACACACATATATATATAGATATATGCATATATGTACATGTATATTATACATTCAAATATATTTTTTCTGTCATTACGAATCAAATTTACTTTTTAAATGTATTAGTCTATGTATTGCTGTGATAAAACCAAAGCTCTAGGCACAGAAAAGTAGTGGACTATTTCCTATTCATGCATAAAGAAGCAGAAGACCTAGAGGCAGACAGTTTGGTGTCTTTATAACGATCATAATCATTAAGGTCATGTGGCGGGCGGGGTGGGGAAGAGCGACACGAGGGCAATAACAAACAAAATGTGACTCTTACTATGTTTAAGCACCCAAATATATATATATGTATATATATATATGTAATAAATATTGACCACTATACATGTGAAATTTTGTTTCTCTTATCCACCTTAGTATATATCAGAATTAGGCACATCCTGCTGGAGTAGTGGTTAGATCTGCAGCCTCTGGCCAAGCACAGTCTACATACATCCCAAGGATCCGGATTTGCATCTCAGGTCTGGGGGAACAACCAAGATGAACAACTAAATAAATAAAGTGCTTCTTCCTTCCGTCTCTACCTGCCTGGTTGCCTACTTATCTTAATTCCAGCCTGCACATTTCCTTTTTATATATGTGTGTGTGTGTATAAATCTATAAAAAATATATTTATAATCTTTACTGCATCTAACATGTTTTGGAGATTTAATAAAATTCCAAGATAACTGAAAAAAATAAATAAATGTCTTAATTCCTGTGGTCAATTACAGTGCACACGACCAGGTAGCAAGAGACCCTAGTTGTAAGGAAGACTGCTGTTGATTGTGAGCCCTTCCACAAATGACTTGCTGAATTGAAGCCTCTTTTTCCTCTCTGTAAAAGACCATGAAAGTGTTGACCCATTTCTCAGCAGTACTGTGAACAGTAGCTTGTAAAAAAAAAAGTACAAATACTTCAGTAAGTTACCAGTGCCTCATAAAAAGGAGTTAATCATGGGCACGGTCTCTCTGCCCCATACAGCACTGTGGTCTCTGATAGTCATGGGTGGAGAGAGAGGTTCTGAAGACCAACTGAGGGAAGCAGGAAAGATGCTAGAAGCTGTAAAAAGCTCTGTGTCAATACTGCATTTGAACATTGTGACAGTAAAGATATACTACTGTAATGATTTACTTGGGGGTATAATTCCTGGGATATAATAGCTAAGCTGAATCAATGAATAACAAAACAAAATTTCAAAAGCTGTCAAAAGTTAGGCAATCAAGTACCTAAGAAGGCACTTACCTACTGCTCTGAACAGTTAGCATCACCCACCATAGGAGAAAGGAACAACCTAACAGAATTCTCTGAGCTTCACTCATCATGTGCTTTCCTTGCTCCTTTATTTTCCCAAAGGAAAGGTGCAGGCAGGAATGAAGGTGAAGGCAAGCATAGTGAGACGGCAGGAAGAGAGAGGAGAAAAGCATTTTATTTATTTTATTTAATTATTGATCTTGGTTTCCCCCTGCCCCCACCCCGGGACGAAAACCCTGGTCCTTGGGATGTTGTGGCTTCAGGCCACTGAATGAAAGAAACCGTTACCCCAACAGGGTATGTTTCCTTGCTCCTTTTAATCTTCCTCTCTCCCAGTCCCTGGTTCCCCTTCATCACTAGCATCTCCTTTATTTGATATATAAAAAGAAGACTATCACTGGCTAGAACTAATTTGAATTGGTCACACTAAAAACTTACCTTACTATAAAATACCCACCCCACTAGACTGAAATTCTGCCAACAGAAATCCATACATTTCAGTTAGGGGAGTTTGGCGAATAGATTTCATCTGAGCAGACTTCGGTTAATTAGTAATAACCACTGAACTGTCTGTTGAGAAGGACTGAGATGAGACACATCAAAGCTCAGCATGAAGAAAACCTTGAAGGATAAATGATGTCTATCAGGGTTGGATCAGGGATTGTAGGATATTGGTGGGTCAGATTTGCCACTTTTAAGGGGGGAGTATTGGCTCCTCTAGAAATTCTCTTTTTATTAATGTGCTGTCACATCTCCATGCATTTTTGCAGACTCTTCCATTGATCTGAAATAACTTTTGTCCTGCCCATCTGAGAGTCTTCAATAATCCTTCCAGACTCCGTGCAAACTTTACTGTCTCTACGAAGCCTTCCCTAGCTTCTCCGAGCATCTATGGAGCTCGCTAGATTGTGAGCCTCTGGAAATGGGCGTCTTGGTTTCCTTTCCACGAAGTCTTCACAGCAGCACCAAAAGAATGAGTAAATAAGCATTCATTCTCAAAAAATCATAAACTAGTGGGGAATAAGAAAAAACTAAATAGTATTTAATCTAGAAAGTGGAGCCTGAGAAGAACAACAACCCAAAATAGTGACTTAAAGTGCTGTGGAGATTTGGAGAGTAAGAGGTATCTGGAAATAAGGCAAAGAATCAGGAAGGGAGTGAGAGCTAAGCAGCTAACATTTGATGGGAAAGATGGCAGCAGTCATCACGTAGGTCCTTTCTCCTCACGAAAGGAGAGCTGGGGAGGATGAAAATGCCCCCGAGACCCATTTTCACCACTTTATATCACTGACAATATAACACAAAAGACTTTAAATGCTATACAACAGACTTTTTTGTATTGAATAGTCAGGGAAGAGGAGCAACTATGAAAGTTGGCTTTCCTGCCCACCCCTCTTTCCCCAATAGAAGGTAACAACAGAAAGATTAGATTACTGGAGCAACATAGAAAAGAATAGATAAGATTATGAAAAATTAACTTTACCCACATTTTATTTCTGCCTCATTAGTTCTGCCAACAAAGTCTTGATGGCTTAAGATATAAAAGTAATGAATATTAGATAGAGGGAAGCTAAGGATAAGTCATGAAAATCAGCTCAATGAGGTGGTCATTCTGCATGAGAACCCCTGGTTTGTAACTGTGTCCACGCAACTCTGAAGTTAACTAGCTTGAAAATCACTGATACGTGGTAAAATAGATGTAATTTAGCTTTTGATTGTAGCTTACATTTATTATATGTTGGTAACTTTTACCTTTCTCTTTCCACTAAATGGGATAAGTAATGTTAGTTATGAACAATGTAAGACTGTCACTTAAAATATTCACTGATCTGATTCTACCTGGGATGTTAAATATTTCTTGCTTGATCTGCTTTGTTATTTAAGAACCATTTTCCAGGAAAGAAGTGTTCATTGTAAATGATAGTCTATATCAGTGACTCCAACTTTAGTCAGAAGTCTTTCTGTAAGGCAAATTTTAATTTATCTTTTGTGGTTTTAGGTGTATCTTTCTATTTAATGTATCATAAAGGCACATTTTTGTTTTTACAATTCATTTTCAAATAGGCAGGCTGAGGTGGAGGGGCTGAAAGTATAAATTCAGAATATTCTAATTTGGTCTTCTCTTTGAATAGTCTGTAAATGATCAGAATCTTTGTCCCAAATTAAGGCTTTATAGTTATCACCCTTGGCATAAGGAGAAATGTGGACATGCCAAATGGTTTAGAATTTCATCCTATTCTTTTAATTTTCAAGAAAGATATTCAGCTAGTCATAATATATTTTTTCTGAGGTGTCTGCCTGTCTCAGAACACCCTTCTTTAATAATCATCAGCCATGGTTGTGCTTATTCTGTAGTCATAATCAGATCATGGTGGACACTTTCAGAAGTTGGGAAACTAGATTCAAAGAAGTGGGCCAGTCTCTGCTCTTCACTGGAGCTGAGGATGTCTACATTCAGGGACTAGAGAAGAGAAATTCATTACTAGGAAGAGGTAATAGCAGAGATCAAGAAAGTCATGGGCTAGGAACATGGGGTAAAAAGAAAAGAATTGAGCAATTGCCATAACTCCTAATGTTTGTCTGGCTCTTGATTCTAGTCCTCTGTAACATCTAAAGAAACTTCTCTTTGTATTCTTTGAAATAGACCTCTCTTCCATTGATACATTGGCCCTTTTCTCCCTTAAACCCAGTCTGAATGAAATTCTGTTATTTTTAACTCAAAGTATCTTGAGGGAGATTATAGTCAATTAAAACAATTTTCCTGTTCCATTTATGTTACAGGAGAGAAATGTGAGTGACTCCAAAATAAAACATAAAATTGAAGTAGCTATAGTGTTAAACCACTATGGGGGTGGCATGAGGGTGTGGATTATGTGATAAAAATGAATAAAATCTTTTCAGCTTCCCTTCAGTTATGCAGACTATAGAAAAGGTCTCCCTTCTGTATCAATGAAGATGGTGAGGAAGGCAGTTCACTTGCATTGGTCAAATAGACTTTCTTCCAGCAAGTTGTGGTCAAAAGACAGTGGACTTTGACCAGAGATGCAAAGGCTTGAATTCCGGTTAGGCGTTGGGCTATCTCTTTTTATCTTAGATAACTAACTTAATTTCTCTCCTAGTTTCTTCTGTAAAATGAGGATGGGAATTGCAGGACTGTGAGGACTGCAAAGGGTCTAGAGCATAACTGGTTTTCCCAGGGGAGCGGGAGTGGGCGCCACCTTCCTGCTGTGGGTAAGCCTTTGTTCTTCAGGCATCTCTGGCCTTGATGACGTCACAAGCTCACAAACACAGGAAGAATCCTGTTACTTAGAATTCCACTCTGAATTTACTTTAGTTCAGTATGATTGCCACCTTGTGGATTTCTTAAATAATGAAACTCAAGTCTGAGAAATTAAAAGGGGGATCCTGGCAACTTAAGTAGTAAATCTCAACTGTTGTTGCGAGCGCCCTCTTCTGAGCGATAGAGGAAAGAGCACACTCGTCGTCCATTTTGGTTTGTAAGGTTGAAAGCGTTTCCTGCCCAAATGAGATGATTGATTTAACACGCCCTCCTTTGCAGACCCTGCCACCTGCTCCCCAAATTTCAAATATGAATGCCAAATCTCCAATAATTTGCACTTCAAAGCTGGCTACTAAGAGTTTTATGTCTCCTGATTTACAATGGAGCACTTACACAATTGGATAATATGCTTGTATTTGGAACTAACTGATGGTTTTTTTAATTTTGTACTTATTTTCCAGGAAATGGTTAATTGACCAATTAACTTGCCTTCTATCACTGTATTTACCTATGGTCCTTCTCTTTATTTTATGGATGCTGCCAATTTTCTTCCCTTAGAAACATTACCTTGTTATTCTTTTTTATAGAAATATTGTGTGATAACTCAAAAGTCTGTCCCTATTTGCTGAATATTCCTTGCAAATTTCTACCTTTCTCCATTCCTCCTACTTCCTGAAATATTTCTTCACTTTTCTAGTGCTATGCAAATCCTGTTTCTTCAAGGCCCAATTCAAGTTCCACCTACAACTTCTGAGGCTTTTAGGTCATAGTAGAACATGCTACCCATTTTGGGACTCATATCACCTACTTATATAAGTTATTTTAGCTTATATTCTTATTTCTTTAGCTAGACTATGAGCTCATTGGATGCAAAGACTGTCTTAATTGCATAGCTAAGAGCACTTGAATTCCCAACATATACATAATTGCTATTATTTCTTTACCCATTTTGGGTATCTTCTCTGCTTTCATCTCCTTTTTGTGTCATAATTTTGTCTTTCTAAGCAAAGAGAAAAGTTGTGGTCACTTTAAGCAGATAATTGCCTTTTTTTCTACTGGTTTCTACTTCTACTTCTGACAACCTGCTTCCACATTTGAGAGCATGTATGCTTGCGGGAGCAGGGGAGTTGGAGAGAGAGAGAGGGACAGAGAGAGAGAGAGAAAGAAAGATCCCCACCCCCCAGCCCCCATAACTTTCAGTTCAAGCAATTTATCTGTGGAAGTTTTCTTTTTTGCTTCTTAGAGACCACTGATGATATCACTTTAAAAGACATTCTGGTTAAGGTTTTGAAAATTAAATGTTACAAACATGTTTAAAGATTGGTTTGTGGTTATGAATTCCTAGCCGAGATTATATTTTCCCTCTTTTCCTTCATTTCCAAGGTTGAAGCCTATGACAGATTTTCTCTTTTCTGAAGTAGGGGGTATTTAGGTTTTTGTTTTTTAAAATTCGTGTATTTGTAGTTCACCCTGACAATCAGAATGCAGTCTTTTCCAAGTGAATGTGTATACATGTGGAAGGATTTGGTTTCTATTACTTAGTCCCCAGTTTGACTAATGATTTTCACTAGTAAATACTTGGTAATGTGTCCTTTTCCATCAGGGACTCAAAATGGAAGCTCAAGAGCCCTAGGTGGGCTGATGCTTGGTGAGGGCAGGCCCCAAGTTCGGGCTTTATTTCCTTTCCTGGATTTCTGTCTTCATTTTATTTTGTTAAATCTCTGAACATTTGTTTGAATTTTTCGCTAGCTCAGTCATGCAATGAGAAAGATTTGATCATGTTGTATCTGGAATTCTCAGTTCTTTGAATTGGGGTGGTTGTTCTCGGTCACTTACTCTCCTTTGTACATTTCAGGATCAATTTCTAGAACAATTCTAACATGATTTTGGATTGAGTTTTCATTGAACTTATAGATGAATTCAGGAAGAGTTAATCTTTGCAATCATCTTAGTCTTTTACTTTAAAAATTTTTATTAAAGCAACACTACATCATAATATTCTTCTTAAAAATGATTTATCATTCATTTGTATACCTGTTTATTATGTCCTTCATAACATTTATTTTTCTTTTAAAGCTGTTACATTGAAATTTTGTAAGTTGTTTTTAACTTGCATGTTCTATTGGTCACTGTTAAGTAAATAGCTAAAACTTACAAGGTGCTTATTGTGGGTCAAGCATTACTTTAGATATATTATTTAGTTTTTTGTTTTTTTCTTTAATTAAAAAGGTCTCTCTGCCTTTGGTCCTGGGTCTTGCATCTGGGTCTGTAGGCTCTGCATGGCCCGCATCTTAACCTCCGCAGCCGTCTGTGCCGCAGAGTGATTCCATTTAGTAATCTTTTTCCTTGTAAACTTATTTATAATTTGAGTAGTCTATCACTTGATCTCGCTTAAATTTTCAATAAAGGCAATTATATTACCTATAGTTATTGACTCTCCTTGCTTTCTCCTCAGTATCTGTGTTTTTTACTTTTTTATTTTATTGATATTCTGCATGGTGTCTCCTTTTAATGAAATTGTCTTTTTCCTTTGTGTTTTGTTACGCTTGATTGCAGACTTATAATTGCATTTGAGAATTCCCTTTTCCCTAACTGTGAACACTTAATTTTTTTTATTGAAGTAGTTTTAGTTTATAGCATTATATAGGTTTCAGGTGAACATCATTATAAATCAACATCTGTATGTATTACAATACATTAGGTTCACCACAAAGAGTCTAACTCCATCCTTCGCCAATAATTGAGCCCTTCTGCCAAATTTACCCAGCCCCCTCTCCCACTTCCTGGTAACCATTAATATGGTCTTATAATCTAAAGTTTAATTTCATCTTATTTGGTTCATTCATTTGGTTTTTTTACATATGTGCCACATAGAGTGAAATCGTACCGCGTTTCTCTCTGACTTACTTCACTAAGCATAACATGGATGGACACTTTATAAATTTACAGTTGCCTGCCTCTAATGCTGGAATAATGATTGGCATTTACTAGTCTAAAATCTTCCCATCATTCCTCTGAGGATTTTTCCATTCCTTTTGGGGCTGTTGCTAGCCACCTGGAGTGCTGCATTGCTTCTGTGACCCAGTTGTCCATGCTGACTTCTCCAGCTTGGAAACAGATGTTGAACTGTTTAGTGCCCGACTGTATGTGTGTGCGGGTGTGTGAATGTTTGTGTTTGTGTAGGAGGCGGAAACAGGGTCAGCCTGCGTGTCTGCTCTGCATTCCATATCTGCAGTCACACTAATGATTCTCCTTGGCTTTATTTTTGTCTTTATTTTCATTAATTATGAATTAGAAGAGTCTTGAGAACTAATCTTACTTTTATCAGTCATCTGATCTGGTGTCTATGTTTATCCTAAATTTCTTTCCTCCATTTAATCCTTTCAGATTTCTATCTTTTAGACTTGTTTCTGGTTTTCTAATGAAATTCTTCCTGTTTTCCAGTATGGCTAAGGATTTATTCCTTATTTTTAGTTCATTTTCAAAGGTTTGTTGTGAAGTTTTTGCATGTGCCCAGTCTTTTGCTAATAATACCCACATAGCAATGATTAATATCTACTTATTGTTTTCCTTATTTCTTTTTTTTTTTTTTGGCTCAACTTGCTAGTAAAACACATATTAGCAATACAAACAGTGAAAGAATATTGTATTCATCTATCTCTGATCATACATAGATCAAAATAACATTGAGTCAAATGAAAATGAATGATTACCATCATCCATTCTACGTAAATTAACATTTCACATTTTCCAAAACATTCATAAATTATATCACTAAATTTCCACAAGTCCGAGATAATTATAATTTCATGTTGAGAGAAATATGTCCCAGGATTAGCTGAGATTCACACTATTAGTATGCAGCAGAAATTCAATGCCCAGGACAGCCTAATTGTTTAAAACACAGAATCTACAGCCCAAGAGGCTGATTTCAAATTTAACTTCAATTACCAACTAGTTGTATGACCTTTAAAAATTATTTAATTTGGTGCACCCTGATGTCTTAGAGGATAAGACCACTGTGGCTAGTTCACAGCATCCTAAGAGTAGGATTTAAAAGTCAAAGGCTAGGGTAGCAGCCATGATGGTGTGGTTCTTGGACTTGGCCTTGTCTGCACCCAAAGCTGGGGCTCCTCGTTTATTGGAGGTTTGAACTTTGAAACAACCAATGAAAGTCTGAGGAGCAATTTTGAATGTGGAGAACGCTCACAGACTGTCTCTTGGTGAGGGATGTAAATGCCAACCACTCCAGAGGCTGTGCATTTGTCAACTATGCCACCATGGAGGAAGAGGAGGATGCAGCCATGAAAGCAAGGTCCACAAATGGGTGGAAGAATCATGGAACCAAAGAGGCTCTCTCAAGAGAAAATTCTCCAAAACCTGGTGCCCGATTAATGGTGAAAATGGTTTTGTTGTTGACATTCAAGAAGACTCTGAAAGACATCACCCAAGAGATTATTTTGAACAGTTGGGAAAACTGAAGTGATTGAAATCTTGACTGACTGAGGCAGTGAGGAGAAGATAGACTTTGGTTTAGTGTTGCTTTGATGACCAGGATTCCCTAGGTAAGATCGTCATTCAGAAACACCATACTGTGAATACCACAGTATGAATACCACAACTGTGAAGTAAGAAAAGCCCTCTCTAAGCAAAAGATGGTGAGTGCTTTGTCAAGTCAGAAAGATCTAAATGGCTCTGGAAATTTTGGTGGTTGTCAAGATGGTGGTTTTGGTGGGAATGACAACTTTGACCATGGAGGAAATTTCAGTGGTGGAGGGGGCTTTGGTGGCATCCATGGTGGTGGTGGATATGGCGGCAGTGGGGATGATGGCTATGATGGGTTTGGTAAGGATGGAAGTAAGTTTGGAGATGGTGGAAGTTACAATGTTTTGGTAATTATAACCATCAACCTTCAAACTTTAGACTGATAAATGGAAGAATCTTTGGAGGCAGATGCTGAGGACTCTGTGGTGGAGAAGGCCCACACTTTGTTTGCCAAACCATGCAACAGGTGACCAGAGTGGTTCCAGTAGCAGCAGTAGCTGCTATGGCAGAAAGTTTTAATTCCTGCCAGGAAACAAAACTCAGCAGGAATGCAGAGCTAGAGAGGCAACAGGGGAGCAATAGGTTACAACAGATGTGTGAACTCAGCCAAACACAGGGCTAACTGCTACAAAGGAGACATGTCTTAGACAATACTCATATGTATGAGCAAAAACCTTGAGGACTGTAGGACTGTATTTGTGATTAGTTGTGTAACAGTTTATTTTGGTCTCTGTTCTGTGGAAAGTGGAAAGCATTCCAACAAAGGGTTTTAATGTAATTTTTCTGTGCACGGATGCATAGAAATATTGCTAGATATATGGTGATCATAATGCTGAATAAAAGTATCTTTTAAAAATAGATTTCATCAGTAAAATGGTGCTAAACAAGATACTCCCATATCTCAGGGAGCTTACATACCAGAAAAGGAGACAGATGTTTAAAAAATGATTATACCAAAACAAAGTCTTTATAATTGTACAAAGGGCTTTAAAATAAGGAATCATTTGGCAAGACACTGCTCAGAAGATTTAGGAATACTCAAGTTCAATTACGCTGACTGGAATTTTCTCTCCCTGAAGGCATGTCTGGAAAATAATTGCTGTTTCAACTGTTGAAAAATGTTATGGCAAAATATCCATGGCTTCTATTAACATAATTGAAAGCAGAACTTCATAATTTTCATCTTTTACTATTTAAGTGAGGGGAAATGAGAATCTTACAGAATAATTCAGATCTTTGGCAATGTGTTCTCTGTTCTGAAAGGAAGAATAGGTCTTCTGTTGTTTCTGCCACAAGATTCTGGGGACGATACCTAAAATAGAGCAAGTGTACATTGGTGGGTCTGTGGATTACAAATACGAGGTTAGGATATTGCAATACTCTGAATGCTTGGGTCTGATCCCTCAAATTCATGTACTGAAACCCTAGTCCCAAAGAAGATGGAATATGGAGGTGGACAGGTGATGAGGGTGGAGTCTTCATGAGTAAGATTAATGTTCTCACAAACCAGACTCCGCAGAGACCCCTGACCCTCCACCAGCCAGAGAGTTTGGTAGCCTGCATCCCAGAAGAGGGCCCTCATCCGATCATGCTGACCCCGGATCTTGAACTTCTAGCCTCCACACTGTGAGAAATAAATTTCTGGTGTCTGTTAGTTTCCTACTCTGCATTATTTTGTTATAGTATCCCAAAAGGACTAAAACAAATGCAAAATTAACAAAAAACACCCCCAAACTTCTTATGTATTGATCAGATTGCTGCACACATTTTTTTGAGGTCGCATCGGCTGACATCACTATTCAAGTTTTAGATGCACAAGCTCCCACTTCATCAAATATTTGATACCACAGCCACCGCCATGTTTCTAACCAGTCTGCACTGTCCAGTGGGCCTCCTCTACTCTTTGTTCCCAGCTCTCCTGTCTTTCCCCACTGGTAACCTCAGGTCTGCTGTTAGAATTCAAGGATCGGTTTTTGTTTTGTTTTGTCTGTACATTTTATATGCTTCTTTGTATCCACATATGAGTTAGAGCACATAATATTTGAATATAAAAATTCTTTCACTATTTGTCTCATATTAGTTGAACCCATAAGTAGTCTCCAGTTCCTTTCTTCCTGCCTTCCTTCCATTCTGTTCTCTCTTTCTCTCTCTCTCTCTTTCTTTCCTTCTTTCCTCCTTCCGTTCTTTCTTTCTTTCTGAGGAAAGAAGCAGGCAGGAATGAAGGCAAGTAGGCAGGCAGGCAGGATCAGAGAGGAGGAAAAGCATTATTATTCATTTAGTTGTTCATTTTGGTTGTCTTCCACCCCACAACCTCCATCATAAACCCAAGATCCTTGGGCTTTTTGTGGACTCTGCCGCCACAGCCACAGACTTAATGCCACCAGAGTGCACCAAAATCTCTAGTCTCTAACGATTAACATTATCAAATATACAGTCTGCTTACTGACCATATCCAAGGCACATTTCTAGCCATTTGGGACATATTCTTGAGCAAAACAGATAATGATCTCTGACCTTGAGTGAGAAAAGTCAATGGAAAACAGTCATCGTTTTTTATCTACCCTGTCTTTATGGAGAGAGATGAGGGAGGAGCAGGACCCGTCTTCTGATCATTTAAGTAAAGGCAAACTAAAGGTAACCAACATCCACTGAAGGAAAAGGTCAGCGAGGATGTTCCTCTTGCTTTTCTTAATGGTGTTTTCTGACTTGAGGTATCTTCACAGTTCACCCATTATAAGCATCCACACTGTGTGCCATTGTCAGCCAGATGCACTGTTCAGGTAATTACTAAACACGCCAAACACCATAGGCCATCTTTATTTCCGTTAGAATATTCAGGGCATAGGGTGTTCTTTCCAAAGGAAAGTACAAACAATAGGCATCAACGCCACTATAATGGATTGAGAAGGGAAAGATTGCTAAGGAAGTATTCTTAGACGACAGTGAGATTTGGTGGCTTTAGGTTTCATTAACTCATCCAGGATCTTGCCACTCCTGAGGCAAAAATATCTAAGGAGCTAATATGAAATGAACAGCGGACAAAAGAAAAGCTCGATGCAATGGGTTGTACCTCACACAAAGTTAAGAACAAAGTCAGTGTATAAGATGAAAGAGTATGTGCTGACAGAATTATCCATGAAGATCCCATCATTGTCCAGAGTCAAAGTTCTTGCAACTGTTTTTGCTTTTACAACAGGTCCCATCAGGTCCCATAAATAATCCTCCGTTAGTCAATGGTGTATGTGTATCTAGTTATTGCTTCAATTTCTCACTCAAGAATATTAACAAATCCATTACCACTCATGTATCTGGGGAGATGAAGCATGTATTTCTTTTCTTCTTTTTTTCTATCTCAAAATCTTTCAAGTCAATTGCATAATATTTTCATGTTTGCTTATATAAATTAACCTCTCAGTTTGTTTGTACTTAGTATAAATGATGATAAATATATACATGACAGTTCAATAAATCAAATGTGATAGAAAGCATCTATTGTGATGTTGAAATTATCTGGGTAAACTCTGGGTAATGTAGACTAGGTGATATAAACTGGACTGCAAGTACAGAGACCTAACCAAAGCCTCAGACTCTTGAGCGCTCTCTCAAATAGGCTGAGTACAACAGAAGACGACCAAATAATAGGGTCAGAAGATGTTCAGTCTGCTTCGAGGGAGGAAGCCCAGCTAAGATCAAACCTGGGAAGGAAATGAAAAAGAGAATATGTTCACACATTCCGAAAAAGCAAACTTAGTCTTAAAGTATGGTCCAGTTAATATTCTATATCCTTGATTCAGAACAAGCAAATTAGCAAATCATCCTACTCTAAGAGGGAGCAGTGAGGGAGGTAGGCAAAGGGGAGAAAGGATGGAAGGTGGACTGGAAACATGGGAAGAAAGATAAAAGTGGAAGACAAATTAATATTCCTTTCTCTCCAGAAGTCCTCTATGAAAACCTATTGTCCTAGAGTTACAAAATGAACCAAGTTTATCATTAAAAACCTCCACTAAAGGAAAAATGCCTTCTATTAGTAGTTTTTTTTCAAAGTTTCCATGTCTTATAAATGAAAATCCTAAAATAACTAAACTCCAAAGCATTCTGCTCTCTAATTTCATCTTCTGCTCATCTTGTCTAAGCTGTTGAGGTACTTAGTTGGATTCTATTTTCCTTTCCTTGTAACTGAGTTTTAAACCACCTTTTTTGCTTGAGTAATTATAGACCTTGAATCTCCAAAGGTGAAAAACACCCCTTTGCTTTCCACTCATAGTCTCTTGCATCCCCCCTTTCCAAAGAACAAAAAGGATAATTGCACAATTAAAGACTATCACTAAAATATTGCTATGCTTGTTCAGAAAATTTTCCTTCAGTAATAACATGTAATGAGCAAAACCAATATTCCCTCATTGCCAGCCATAGAAGTAGGAGAATGGAAAAAGAAAAAAGGGAAAAAACATTGTTTCCCACTTAGTCCATTTCTACCAGATGTCCATAGTCCACAAGCTGGGAGCTAAATATCAACTAGAAGAAATATTTCCTTGTAAAAGTTAATAGTGAGATCATGCTTTACTGATACATTGTCTCCTACAGAGTGGAAAGCAAAGGACACATTGTCTATATTGGCACACCCTGGTGGAGTAGCAGTTCTGTCAGTCACCTCTGAATGAGTACAGGTCACATACCCTTGGTATCAAGTCCCAGGTCCGGGGCGAGTGTGAACAACTAAATGGAAATAAAATAAAATACTTCTTCCTCCTCTCTCTTCCTGTCTGCCTGCCTGCCTTCATTCTTGACTATACCTTTCCTTTCAAAAAATAAAATAAAGATGCTTCTTCCTTCTTTCACTTCCTGCTTGTTTATCTACTCACCTTCATCCCTGCCTTACCTTTCCTTTAAAAACACAAAGCAAAAACATTTCTATATTTACTTAACAAATTCTCCTTCCCATTCGTTATGTGAAACCTCTGAATTTCCATTTATTTTTAAAGGTCCTAGCATCAATGTGGGACTCAGTTTGGTGTCCAAAAATAGGTAGCATTTTACTGGTTATTTCTATATACCCACTAATTCCCAAAGGGCTGTGATGGTGATTTAATATTTTAAAATAAAATACAGAGTTAATAAGCCTTTGAACTCATGGAAGTATTCAGGTAAGGTGAAAGGCATCCCAAATCACCCATATACCACCAATTTTAACTAAATCATAAATCTACATGGCACAAGGAAAGAAAGCAATCTTAGGAGAGCTGAGTACCAAGTTTTACTTCTGATTCTTCTTCCATAGCAATCACAGTAACATCAAAGATTCATTTACACCTTCTGGGGTTTACTTCCCTTTCTTCATCTTAAAATTAAAGATTTGGAGAAAGTATTCTCTGATTAATTTTCGCTTCATTTTATGATATTTAGATTTATAAAATGGATTAAAAGAGAAAATGGAAAAGCTATCTATAGTGGGAAATAATTGGTTTGAATTATGCTGTGGGTATATTTATTCACGTACGTGAAAAACAGCTAAAAATTTGTGTAAACCTATGTGGTAGAAGTCAGTTTAGATGACATAGTTGATTAGGTGAGGATAAAACATTCTTTGTTTTCTCAAATATGGACCACTAGGTGGAGCCCTTGAAGGAGTAGCATTTCAAGAGAAGGAACTTTAAAGGTTCTAATCTGAAATGGAAGATTTCAAGCCCCGTAAAAATCCATATAGAGTCAAGTCCTTCTCTTGCAGAGAAAGGCATTTTAAATTGTTCTTGGATAAGCATTATTTTTCTCTTCTTCTATTACTGCTTTTCTTATTCCCTTTATACTGCTTTGAAGTTAGACAGCTTTTTAAGTTTTCTAAATTAAAATTCAGAGTAATCTTTCATTGTAATCGTGTGTTTAAGGGCAAAAAGAGAACACAGTTTGGTTACTCAGTATTTTGTTTCAGAAAAGTTAGGTGGTTGTCTGAATTATCTCAGGAAGGAAAACCAACAAGCCACAAATACTATCTTTTGCTATCATTTATTGTCACAACTTTCATCAACTGAGCTTCTGCTTACTAGTAAACGAGGACGATTTCACCGAGCTTTTGTGATTTTTTTTTTTCAAGGACTAAATGAGATAGCAGTGCCTTCTAAGAAGAAGCTGCTAAATAAATGCCAACTTTACTTCTTTTTTCTCCTTTTGCAATATGTTTTCTATCCATTTTTAAGTAATTCAAATACCCATCATAACCAAAGCAAGAGTTAAGATGCTAGGGGTCTTGGAATCAGACTGTCACAGTATGAATCCTACTGACCTTTAGTTGTGTGACCATGGAGAGGTCTTAATGTTTTCATGGAAAAATGGAAATAATGATAGTACATACTTAATAGATTTTTGTAGGAAATCAGACAAAGTAAGCTTATACAGTGCTCAACAAAGTGCATGCCACATGCAAATGCTCAATAAGTATTACCATTTAAAACAGTATATATGAAAAGAGTGAAATAGATCTTTAGATTAAACTTTAAGATATCTGGGAAAATTCACCAAAATACAGCATGAAAATGTAGGCTTTAACAAGATAATACTGGAATCACAATAACTGGGCCAAGTTTATAATAACTGTTGTCTGGTACCTGATTAGGCTACTTTTGTGTTACATCTACAGATACCATAAGGTTCAGCTGGACATTTTAATAAATTTTCTATAAACGAAGCTTAAATTAGATATAGTATATTGAGGTGGCTCTCCACAGACTTTTGTCCTGCTGCTACTCCATGATAGCTTCGCCTCTACTGACAAATCAGAAGTTCTTCCTAGATTGTCTCCAAATGTAGTTCCATCAAACAATAACATTTGCCTTTCCTTTTTTTTTTTTTTTTTAATTTCCCAGTTCACATTTCACTATTATTTTCTTAACCTTCCATTATTTATCATTGCCATCACAGTTCAGGAAGTCAGTAGAAGTTTACAATATTCATAACACAATGCACAAAGAAATAGGCGATAAATCAGGTAGAGGAAATTATCTGGTTGAAGCAACCCGTAAGATAAAAGACAGGAGACACTTCTTGTGTAGCAGTAGTGCAATTATTGTTCTTTATGACCTATGTAAGTAAGTGACCCCAAGTAACCTCCAGAAGAAAGAAAGCTATAGCTCTTACTTAAGGGTGCTTTCTAGCTACTCTCCTGGCATTGAGCAAAGCCCAGCAAAAGGTTTAAGACCAAGAGTGGTAAGTCCAATGTAATGACAGCTATGGTAAGGTTTTTATGAGTGAACATGTTAGCAATTCAACAGTCTATCCTCAATCTTTTTATTTTCTTTCCTTTTTCCTAGCCAAAGAGAGTAAGAGGTAACGGAATTAGATTCACATATCAACATTATTTCCAAAAGAACAACTCACTACTGACAATTTCCTCATCAGATACTTTGTTACATCATGATTTCATTTCATATTTGTTCCTTAAATCTATCGATCCTTTTATTGATAACTTAGGCTGTTGCTTATTCTAATCATTAGTCAGATTAACAATCAAAACAAATGAACATTTCTAAGGGCATTCTTATCCCCTCCCTGGAGTTCTGTCCACTTACCTCAGTTATTTGGTAGTGAATTGCAGAGAGTTTGTTTCTTTTGAGTAGTATTTCTAATACTAATGGAATCATCAGTCAAAAGATAATTTTTGATTGATATGCTTGTTGTCTTGGTCAATAAAATACATTTTTAGAATAAAAAATTTCATCAAATAGTTTTATTAAGGATGTATTTATATAAGGGATATAAAAGAAGTATGTGACATGGCTTATCTTCATGGGAAATAATTGAAAACAGTAGGTCATATATAATAGAAGTACTAAATTCAACATTTTACTGTTAGACTATATGAAACAAATAAGCGATGTGCATCCTTATTGACATAGAATTCTAAAATAATTATTAAGCTTCTAGAATTTTAGAAAGATATTAAAAAGGACCAGATGAAGAATGGAGTATACTTAGAGGACTTTTCCATAGCTAGGTTTATAGTGATACGAACTATCAGAACGAATGTGAAAAAAAACTGTGCTTGGAATAAGACTGATAATTTAAATCTCTATATCCTATGGATTCCATTATTTTAAAAAGTCATTATTGTTTTATCTCATATAAACAATGCAATTTAGAAGCCTATTTTATAAGCTAACTTTGGGTATCATTACAAAGTTTTCAACTAAATTTTAAAATTATGTATTTCTATCTTGTAATCCACATTTTGATTATTACTTTACCTACTATTCTTTTTATATTGTGCATTGTCCACTTGACCTTATACAGTCTTTTAATGTTATATATCATTCAAAAAGAAACTTAAAATAGGAAGCCATGTTAAGAACAGAGTAAAAGGACTGTAAAAATTGTTGTAACTATCAACAAGTACAATCAATATATAAAGCAGATTGGATGGAAGCTATGCTAACAATGACCATACTGTGGCATCCTAGGGTCATGTAAGGTATAATGAAACTGCATCTAGGAACATAGTCACAGTATAATGAAAACTAACTCAAAACTATGTAGGTTCTTCCCTCCAAGGAAGTCATCATGAGAAACCCAGGTTTAAAAATTGTTTAGCTGTGTCCATGTTTTATTTTCCCTGACTCATAGCTAGTTTTACCTTTCCCTTGTCTCTAGTAAAGCCTTCCTCATTCTACAAAGAAATCTGATCCTATGTTAGCCTCAAACTACCTATTTATCTGCTACTTAACTTCTTAAACAAATAGCCTTCATTTGTGGAATACATTTGTAACTTCTCTTCAACCAGTAGCAGTCTGGTTTCCAAAACCATTTCACCATTAAAACTAACTTTGGATTAACTTCGAGTTTGTATTTGAGTACTATTGTTCATTCTTTTCCTTTAGAAACCATTTCCTCATCTGGTCTGGTGACATTACTCTCCTCTAAATTGTTTCTTACTTTTAGGTTATTTCTATTTCAGCTATTTCTTCCTCAGCCTCTTCCTTATATTGTTGCATCCTCCAGAATTTTGCAAACAAAAGTTCCATCAACTAGTAAGTCTTTTATTTATTTGTTTTTTTATTTGTTTTTTTTTAAGGAAAGGTACAAGCAGGAATAAAGACAAGCAGAAAGAGGAGGGCAAAGCATTTTTATTTATTTTATTTACTTGTTCATATTGGTTATTGACCCTGGTGTGGGTCTTGAAGGTGATCTTGGGATGTATGTAGATTGCACTAGATGGATGGACTAATCCACTAAGCCACCAGGGCATGCCATAGATTAGATACTTTAGAAGGCAAGTCTAAAATGGGAATATTTTAAAGATATTTATTGAGGACTTCTAGGTGTGGGTGAAGAAAGCAGGACAGGACAAGGAATAAAAGTAGATAGGAAGGTAATCCAAATGGAGAGTCTTTCTCTATAGAGAAAGCTCTGAAGTCTCAGGTACTCCACCAAGTTAGTCCCACCTGAGGCTGGGAGGGGAAGCCTGTTGCACCCTCATGTCAGAGAGTTGCTGCTGGAGGCCATTGTCTGGCGAAGGGGACTGCCGTGAGTGCCAGTAACCAATACTCACAACTAGTAGGTGTGGTGGGGGAACCGGTCAGTAAAGGGGATCAGTACCCACAATATTCACTACATATTGCCTGCAGATGGAGGATCTGAGGGTATGTTAAACTTTTTCGCTCTAAAGATTAAACCTTTGTTAAGATGCTGTGGCTAGCCAAGTGTCTCTTCAGCCTAGTATCGAATCACATTGAAGAGACCTCATTCAAATACGGAAGCAAAATGTAGCAACTTTACAAATGAGAAGGCTGGCAGATACCACCTTGACTAAGGGTTTGAGTATACATCGGCACAGAGACTTAGTGCTAGGCTACTGTGTACCCCCTAATATCACACAGTCAGAATACCACTTCACCCCTATGGCATTCCTTCCAAAACTCTAGAATTCCAGTCTAATTATAATAAAACATCAGACCAAAGAAGTTATGACTATACTATAAAATTTAGACTTAGAAATGCCTAGAATTTAGACCAAGAATTCCACCTTCTCCTTGTTGTATAAAAAGGTATGCTACTTCAGAAGAACGTTTATACGTACAGTTCCTCATTATTCATTCATTCATTCTTTCCTTCACTTTTTCTTTTAACTAGCATTACCAAATGCCCACAATTTGCTAGGCCCTGAGAATAACAGTGATGGTCAAGACAGAAGTAACTACTTTACTAATGGAATTGGATAGTTTGGCAATGTTCTTTATTTTTCATTAAGCAATCGGGACTTTTCCTCTCCCTTATGTTTTCTATCTCATCCCTTCCTTTCCTTTTTTAAAAATTTTTCTAAATTTTTTAAAGGAAAGGTACAGACAGGAATAAAGGAGAATAGGAAGGCAGGCAAGAATAGAGAAGGAGAAAGCACCTTATTTTTATTTAGTTGTTCGCATTGGTTGTTCCCCCGGCCATGGGTCTTGAACCCTGGACCTTGGCATATACATGGGAGTGCTCCCGAGTATACTGGACCTCTATGCCACCAGGGAACACCGCTTTTTCTTTTCTTTTTAAAAATAAGGTTGTAGGCAGGAATGAAGACAATAGGCAGGCAGGTAGCAGAGAAAGGAGAAAGAAGCATCTTTATTTTTTAATTTTTTAATTTAGTTGTCTACACTGGTTGTTTCCCCCCAGGTCCAGGAGTCCAACCCAGGGGTCTGTGACTTGCTCCTTAGGAGGCAATTGACTTAACCACTGCTCCACCAGGACCTACCTCTCCCCTTCCTTTTCTAAGGTAGTATAAACTCCATGCCCCAAGTGGGAGTTAGAAGTCAGTTTTCAACTCTTTTAATTATTTCTTTCTCTGCTTTTTTACCCCTAGATATTAGATTGAGAAATACATTCAGAAGGAGGTAGCATCAAACTTCTTTAAATGAATCATCTTTTCCAAAATATTACCCTCTCAAGTATTGTTCTTAAAATCCATGTCATTACAAAACAGCATCATCTGTATTTGAGCCCCACGTCCAATTTGTGGTTTTAATTATTTTCAAGTTGTGAGGGTATCAGGAGAAACTGAACTGTAAATCATATGGTTTCTCCTGTATAGGTTCCTTGGTACCAGAAGGGAATCCCTAAAGTTTGAACTTAAGTTATGAAACTTAAGGGATTTGGGACATTTTCAGAAGGCACACATCTCACTTGGATCACCAAAATGCCAGTGAATAATTCTGAATATTCACATGCTGTGCCAGTTATTTTTGTATTGTCTTGTGTTATAATTATTGTTATTTTAATCTTTCATTTCTCTTGATTCAGTCTTTTCATGTTTGCTTTGAGAAATACATGGAAAAAACCCAAGGCACTGACATTTACTAATTTCACTAATTTAGCTAGCAGCCGTGAGCTGCCTTATTTGCTTCTTACTCATTACTAGTATCCGTTGACTCTGAGGTGCTTTTTTAAAAAAATAAAGAAAAGGTACAGGCAGGAATGACAATGAGCAGGCAGACAGACAGGGAGAGAAATAAACATTTTATTTTTTTTTCATTTTAGTTGTCCATAGTAGCTGCTTATGCCCAGGTCTGGGACTCGAACCCAGGGATAGGTGGTCTTGCATTTCTTTGGAGAAGATCGACCTAACTGCTGTTTCACCAGGATGACTTCTTAATCACTACATTTCTCACTTATCTATATAAGTGTAGGATGAGATTTGATAGTGAATGTCTTATAATGATGCGCCTTGACCCTAATAGCATCAGAAAATAGATAATGCATTTTTTTCTTCTATTTTGATAATGCTTTTAAAACACTTTTGATCAAGTTCATAAAATAGAAGGAAGTTAGTGAGAACTCAAAAAAAGAAAGCAAATGAGAGAGAATGTCACATTACTTGCATGTTCAGTGTTCCAAAAACAATGACTAAATATTGCTAATTCTTTTGAGAAATAAATAAGCAAAAAAAGAATATAACACAAATGAAAATATGAGACAGAGGGTATGTCCTTGCAGCTTGGGCAGCTGGGATGCCAGTGTGTGGACCAGATACAGCTGGGCTCTGAGATCTGGGACCAGAATGAAAATGAACAACTAAAATCTTTCCTTTCTTCCTTCCTTTCTCCTCTCCCTTCTTCCTTCCTTCCTTTAAAAAAAATGAGATAGGGGATAGGAGTCAAGATGTCAACCTTTAGGAGTATGTCATATCTCCTCCCCACAGAACTAGAAATCACCTATTTTTCAGACACACATGGCATTGAAGGGCTGGCCCACAGACTGAAGAGACAGCAACAGCAATTGCCACAATAAGGGTAGGTGAAGGCATTGAGCTTCAGAGCCGCATCATGCATTTGAGACTCCCAGCCTCAGAGAAAAAATATGGTAGAGGGGTTGGAACCTTGGAAAGAACTGGGCCTCCCAGGAGTCTCTCCAAAAACAGCAGCGAGCCTGCCAGCAGCACTGGGACGTGGAACCAGCACTGGGACGTGGAACCAGCAGAGAGGGTCTCAGCTCAGGGTAGAAGGATGAACGGCACCCAGGTGGTCTGAAGAGGAGCCCCCAAAGAAACATTACATAAAGGAAGGCAGGAAGGCAGCTACAGGAACCCCCTACCCTCATCAACCCCCACCCTCAAACACCTCTACCCCCATCCCACCATATTGCTCCAGAGGCTTAAGATATACTCACTGTAAACCTGCCCCCCAGGTTTAAAGAAAGAAAAAATCTCCCAGAAGGAAGTTTTAACAGCTACCCACATTGCCACTCTGTGGGTGAAGGCAGAACCGCAGCCTGATTGCTGATTGTGGGCCAGCAACAAGGTGGTTGTTATCATTTAGACCTAGGACACTGGGTGAGAAACTCGACATCTGCCACACAAATACCAACCACCTAGATTAAACTCTCAGAGCCCAATGCAGGGTCCACCTAAGAAGTTAAGTAAACTGAACCAATGGTGATGTCACAAAAATCATAAGTCCCATTGTTCAAACCAAAATCCAGGCTTACTTAGTCGTCTATACCCTATATAATTCCATCACTGCAGAGAAAACCAAACCACAGAAATATGAACACAATGCCAAAAGGAATGATTCACAGAGATATGTATGTGAAATATTGGATCCAATTAAAACCTCAGGAGAAAATCTAAAGACATGTACAAACTACCAGGGGATGAATTTAGGGCAACAGTTATACATATACTCATGGAAATCATGAAAACAATAGAGGAAGAAAAAGAGAACAACAAAATTGAGACAGAAGAAGTGAAGCAAGATGTCAAAGAAATGAAGAATATGGTAGCTGAACTAAAGAGCTTAATAGATAGACTCAATAGCAATGAAGCAATGAAGACTCCAACAGATTAGTGATCTAGAAGATAGGGTAGAGGAATGCCCTCAAGCAAACCAGCAAAAGACAGAAGTGAAGGAAAAGAAACAAAGACAGCATTTGAGACCTATGGGATAACATCAAAAGGAACAGCATTCACATGTAAGGATCCCAGAAGGAGAAGAGTGAGAAAAGGGGGCAGAAACTATATTTGAAGAAACAATAGCTGAGAACTTCCCTGACCTGAATAATGAAGCAAATCTCCAGACAAAGCTAAAGGAGATCCAAACCAAAGTAACACAAGCAATATATATCTAGATACTTTGTCAAAATATCAAAAATAAAATATAAAGAGAGAATCTTAAAGGTAGCTAGAGAAAAAGAGTCATATACACAGGAGAATAAGAATGTCAGCATATTTCTCAGCAGAAATGCTACAGCTCAGAAGGTAAAGGCATGATATCTTCAAAATGCTGAAAGAAAAGGACTTTTAACCCAGGATACTATACCTTGAAAGATTATTATTCAGATCTGAAGGAAAGATAGAAAGCTTTTAAGATAAACAAAAGTTAAAGGAATGCACCGCCACAAAACCAGCTCCATTAAAAATACTAAAGAAGACTCTATAAAGTGTAAAGAAACCCCACTTCAAAAGAGTAATACAGTAAAATATAAAAAGTGGAGAGAAGGAGAGTAGAATAAAAATGTGGATAGTTATAATGAGTGCAAGGCTAATTTTCATACAAAAAATAGGAATTAAACATAGAATTCTTAATGCTAATCACAGGGTAACCTAAAAACACATCTCCAGGGAAAAAGCAAAGAAGAAAACAAAAAGGGAAACCAATCAAAATATAGCTGCACATAAACATGTAAGAAGAGAAAAGGAAGAACAAAGGTACTGTCTGGAACAACACACAGAAGACAAATTGCAAAATGGCAATAAACAGTTGCATAACAATAATCACCCTAAACGTTAATGGATTGAACTCACCAATCACATGACACAGAGTGACTGAATTAAAAAGCATAACCCAACCTTCTGCTGCATTCAGGAAACTCACCTTCTTTCAAAAGATAAAAATGGGTTCAAAGTCAATGGTTAGAAGAAAATTCTACAGTAGGATATCAACTGCAAAATAGCAAGACAGCTATATTATATTGGATAAAACAGACTTCCAATGAAGAAGTATAATAAAAGATAGAGATGGACATTATGCAATGATAAGGGGTCAATCTGTAAGAAAATATAATGCTTGTTAACACGTGCACCAAATGAAGGAGAATCAAAATACATTAAGTGAGCAATATTAGGATTGACAAGGTACATTGACAGCAACACAATAATAGTCAGAGACTAACACCCTACTTGCAACGATGGACAAATCAACCAGGCAAAAAATTAACGTGAAACATCAGCTTTAAATGACCATTTGGAATACTTAGGTCTACTAAATGTATACCAAACCTTTCACCCAACAACTACAGATTTCACTTCCGTCTCAAGTGTGCATGGAACATTCTCAAGGATAGATCATATGTTGGGACATAAAACATGTCTCAACAAATTTACAAGGATTGAAATCATACCAAATATCTTCTGTGACTACAATGGCTTCAAACTAGAAATCAACCACAAAAAGAAAGCTAGAAGACCCCAAATTAATCAATATGCTTCTGAATGACTCATGAATGCCCATTGTTACCCTGATTGCAAAATCCTTGAATGTCAGTCACTCTGTCCCAAGAGGATTTCCATGCTGATCCTTTCAGGTCTCCATGATGTTAATTTTCTTTTTCTTCTTTTTACTTTTCTGATCCATTGGACACTTCCTCCTCTGTTCCTGTTCAGTGCTATTGCCAGGATTCACTTCCAGGAACAAGGGAGATGAGGGATCCCGCAGGAGATTAAGAAACTCAGAGAGAGAGTGATAGAAAGGTGGGGTCAGGGGGCCAACAGACTGAGAACATTGAACATTATGCCTTCCACCTATTTATTGAGTTCAAACACAACACAGAATTGCTTCAAGCAGTTTAACAAACATAGATTCATTTATGTAGCCTTTTGTTTTTTAACTACATGGCTGTGTCTATCTTGTTTTGACGGGTGTTGCAATTACAGGAACACTGTCCCAGTGCTTTCCCACAGTGACCCAGGCCCAGAGCACTGAGTCTTTGATGTTCTGCCAACTCTCACTTCGTCCTTGCTCTACTTTCTGTCCATTCTGCTAACTCCCACTTTGTCCTTGCTCTATTTCCTGCCCCCAACAATAAAGGTCATATATGAAAAGCCCACAGCTGACGTCGTAGTCAACAGTGAAAAATTGAAAACATTTCCTGTAAGGTCAGGAACAAGGCAAGGCTATTCATCTCACCACTGCCGTTTAATATTGTACTGGAGGTCTTTGCCAGAGCAATTAGACAAGAAAAGGAAATAAAATGAATCCAAATTAGAAAGGAGGAAGTAAAACTACCATTATTTGCTAATGACATGATTACATATATCGAAACCAAAAAACCTCAGTCAAAAAACCAAAAGAACTAATCAACAAATACAGTAAAGGGGCAGTTACAAAATCAAAGCATAAAAATCCATTGAATTTTTGTACACAAACAACATGCTTAAAAAAAATGAAATCAAGAAAACCATAACATTTAAAATAGAAGTAAAAAACAACCAAATATCTTGGAATACACTTAACAAAGGAAGTGAAAGTCCTGTGCAATGAAAACTACAAGTCCTTCTTAAAAGAAATAGAGGAGGAAACAAAGTGACCAAAAGACATTCCCTGCTCATGGTTGGGAAGAATCAGCATTGTGTAAAAGTGGTCATCTTACCTAAAGTAATATATAGATTTAATACAGTCCCCATTAAAATCCCATGGATTTATTTCAAGGAAATAGAACAAAAAGCTTACCATTTATATGGAACAACAAAAGACCCCCAACAGGCAAAGTAATTATCAGAAAAAATAATGACTCCAGAGAGATTATACTCCCAGACATTGAGCTGTATTACAAAGCAATAGTGATCAAAATGGGATAGTACTGGAATAATAACAGAGGCACAGATCAGTGGAATAGAATTTGAATCACCAAAAACTGACTTGCCCAGATACAGTTATCTATGACAAAGGAACCAAAA
Source organism: Solenodon paradoxus (assembly GCA_004363575.1). Classification (NCBI taxonomy): domain Eukaryota; kingdom Metazoa; phylum Chordata; class Mammalia; order Eulipotyphla; family Solenodontidae; genus Solenodon; species Solenodon paradoxus. Next base: position 134,502 of record RJWH01001908.1, read on the forward strand.
GCATACAAAGGAAAAGGAAAGTCTCTTCAATAAAAGGTTTTGGGATAACTAGATAACCACATGCAAAAGAATAAAACTACATCACTCTTTAAAAACATTAAAAAAATTAACTCAAAATGAACTAGACTTGGACATAAGGCCAGAAACCGTAACGTTCTTGGAAAATAGTATAAGAAAGACATTCCGTGACATTAGCCTTAGAGAACCCTTTGGGTACTCAACTCCAGCTTCAAGGGAAACAAAAATAAAAATAAACAACTGTGACTGTATCAAACTAAAGAGCCTCTTTACGGTGAAAGAAAACATCACCACAAAAAGACAACCTACTAACTGGAAGAAGATATTTGCATTCCATATTTCTGAAAAGGCTTAATATCCAAAATATACAAAGAACACATAAAACTCAATAACAAAAAAGCAGTCAATCTAATCAAAAACAGGAAGATGAATTGGAGAGATATTTTTCCAAAGGGAGTTGAGACATGAAGGCACATAAAAAAATGTCCTATTTGTTGGGTATCAGGGATATGCAAATCAAAACAACAACGAGATATTGCCTTACACCTGAGAAATTGGCTCCAAAAGTTGAGAGACAAAAAATGTTGTCAAGGATATGGAGAAATGGGAAAAATTTCACACAGTTGAGGGAGTATAAATTGGTTCAACCCCTAAGGAAAGTGGTATGGAGATTCCTCAAAAAGCTGAAGATGAAAATCCCATATGATCCCGCCACCCACATCTAGGTATTTGCCGGAAGGATTCAGAAGTTTATTTTAATTTGTAAAGCAAAGTTACTGCAATTAAATACTTTTTAAAATGAAGCATTATAAATTAGGAGTCAGAGAAAGTCTTGTATAAAGTATAACACAGTATTTAAAATGCATCTATCTAGTTTCAACAGTCCTCTGAGTCAGCTCCACACTTACTAGAATAATATAATTCATGCCTCGATTGATTAACATTTAATGTTGGAATGATAGTGACACTTACTTCTCAAAGTTATCCTAGGTATTTTATATTATCTTCAAAATACACTCCTTTTTAAATCAACAGTTCTTTTTTACCTTCCAAACTACACAAGCAAGATCACCTTTTGTTCTATAAAACCAAGTGCAACATTCATGTTTAACCATTCTCTTTTCTTTCCCACCTTTGACTCACTGAACTATTCTATGTATGATATTGTTTTCATATCGCTATTCTGTTGTTTGTTAAGCTGAATGTGCTATGAAAGTCATGGATCTAGGTTCAAAACTGGGTCCAATGGGTGGGGAGAATCCCAAACAGCAGATTGTTTTCTAACCTATTCATTATTCTGGTCATTTTCAGTGTTAAGATTTTACAATCCTTTCAAATCAGAAACATAAGCATATTATGATTAACTATAGTCTGAGCTTGAAGTTGATTTTAGTCATTCACTGGCAATTGCTTTCATTTTTCAAGTCGTATAAGATAAACTAGTCTTTCTGGATTCCTTGTTCTTTCATCTCGTGATTGTATTTCTATTATGTGAGTCTTTTATTTCATGATTCTGTTGGCTCATTCTAGAGGAAAGGAGTCTGAAGTAATTGACAGACAGTTTAAACAGTGTAGTGTAGGCTAATAAAACAAAGGACCATAATTCTGAACTTAATACTACAAAATGGAAGAGCATTATTAACATATATAAAGCTAAAAGTTGAGGGAAATGAACAATTATTTTAAAGAACCTGATCAATTTATGAATTTTTCATAGTGGAAGAACTTAACTTGCCCTAACATCAAATAGACTGGCTGAGGCCCAAGTGGTAAATAAGACATGGGTAAGGGGTGTATAACCCATGATCTTCAAAGGTGATATTGCTCTGCTCTGTTTCATAAAGGAGTGTGTCTGAGTGCCCACGAGAGAGAGAAAGACCATGGCTTCCACCAGGATACCGCTGCTCTTGCTCTCCATGGCCCTGCTGGCTCTGAGCACAGCTAAGGACACTGATGATGGTAAGAGGGCAAAATGGGGATAAAATAACAGATGGCTGGGTTAAAATTCACGGAAAAGAACAGTGTTGGATTGATCCTTCTTAGAAATTAAGCTCTTTTCTTTTAGAGAGTAGGTCAATAAAAAGAAGAATTAGACAACATTCTCTTCTATTTTCCACTGATTGCAAAAATCTCTGAAAATGTGGACCTACATCCAAAGTAAGTATCTTCCTCATGTAACTTTTGGTGTTTTTTGATATATGGACTTATAGTTATTTACTCTGTGTGAAATAGTTTGTCTAAATTGAATGAAAATTCTATAATTCATCTAGATATTTCATTTCCTTGATATTGAATACTTGAACATTTAGAGATATTGAGAATTTTGACTAAAATTTCTTTTATTGAATAAAAATTTGACACTGGATAGATGCAGTTAAATTCTCTCCATTGCATTGCTTATTCTTTTAAAATACAGTTAAAGCATATTTAGGGTGTCCTACAAATGGATTATTTTAGGCAATGATAAAGGAATCTATTTATAATAAAAGAAGAGAATTATTTTTTACCAAGCTCTGGATCTTTTAAATTAGAGCCGATGGATGGTGTATCTTAATGGTATAAAATATCCAGATGTAAAGTAAAAATCTTGGTAAGTGTTTAAATGACTGTAAACATTCAAATATCAGAGCTTTTGTAAGATTAACAATGAGAATTTAACTTTTTTATTAAATACTTTTTCATTATATAGAAGCAGCCTAAGTCAAGAAAATAGAAATATTTTTAAATACGTGAAATTCTAATAGTTCATTGAATTTCAAACCTGTTGTCGATACAGAGACAAAGTTGCTGTTCATGGGAAGGTAATTCTAAAATTATCATTTCAAATTTCTCTGAAAAGCATAGAAACCTAAATAACCTATCAAAGGGGATGTTTGATGACATTCTTTGAGTCTCAAATTCAATTTTAGATATTAAATGGGCAATGACAATAAAATTCAAAGGAAAAAAATGTATCTCTATGCTTTATTCACACCTAACAGGAGACAGAAGAACCACATCATTATATCTAAAAGACATTGAACTGTCCTGCAACAGTTATTTAAATAAAGTATTATATCTCAGAATTCTTGATTTCTATTGCCAAATATGTGCTTGTTAGCTTCACAAACTCTGTAATATTCTTCTTTCTCAATGCAGCAAACACAAAGAAGAATAATGATGATTGAGTTGATGATGATCAGTCACTTCTTGGTATGGGTATTTTATATTAATTGACGTGTGCTTTCTTTTTAAAAGAATAGAACTATAAGTTCTACAGTAAAATTTAAAAGAATTACTACATAGGTGTTCTGTTTCATCATATCCTTTCTAGTCTGTTCCTTCCTTGCATAGAATAGTATGTAATATTTTATTTTTTCCTTTTATTTTTAATCTGCAAGCCAGTATCTTTCTATTTTGTATTCCTTTTTCTTTAAATACATTGTAATATATTATATAAACTAGATTTATATCTTATTCATTTTACCTGAACAGTATATTCATAAATAACTAGAGAAATATTACTCATTGCTTTATATAGCAAGATGTAATATAGTATCAACATGGTCTTTGTAAGAGTCTGGAAGTAGAAAACTGAAAATCAGAGAGAAAATTTTTTAACAAGTAGGTAGTGGGAATTTAGTCCATACCTGGTCTAGTGCATATACTTTTGCCATTAATTATCTAAAGCAATAATTTTTTTTTTAAAGGAATGGTGCAGGTAGAAATGAAGGTTAATAGGAGGAGGAAGCACTTTTTTATTTAGTTGTTTATCTTGGTTGTTCCCCCTAGCCCCAGGTCTTGAACCCATGTCCTTGGAATATATGTGTTGCTCTGAGGAAGTGAACTTATTTGCTAAGCTACCAGGACACACTACAACAATTTGAAGTAGATATTATTATCCAAATTTTACATTTGAAATTCAACTTTAAATACTGTATAGAGCTTACATAACTAGTGTAAAGGAGCAGGAAGAAAATTTCCCCACTCCTTTAGGTTCTTCTTGGACTGGTGAAACAAATAAACATCAGACAGACTAGTAGGAGAAAAAGAAAATTTTATTAAATATGTATGGATTTACATAGCTGTAAATTCTAGAGTTAATGAGACAAACTGAGAGTTTATGTCCTGAGCTAATAGGAGGGGATCTGGATGAGACCTCGCATGACAAGAAGGCAATGATTATATGACAAAACTCAGGTGCTCTAGATGTTTGCCCTGCCATAAAGTAGGTTTCTCTAATACAGAAATCATTTCCGGAGACAAACCTAAATCTTATTGTCTTCATTCTTTCAGGTAATAACTTCTCTTGGAGCCCAGAGGGCCTTCAATGACCTTTGCTCCCACATGCCAAGGTGCCACGTTACTGTGGACATCTTGTGAAAAGTCTATCTGAGCATTTTTTGAGAGGTCTAGCCTTCACTAGCAAAGGACAAGTTATATTATAGACTCAGCCCATCACCAGATTTCAAAGCTGATGATCTTAACTCGTTCTGTGACCTCTTAACTTTTACTTCATGTGAAATGACTTGGAATTCTAAGAAATGAATATTTTAAGTTAATATCCCTTTTAAACACATAACGCCTTTGCATCATACCTTTATTTTGTTCCCAATTGATTTCCTTCTTGACTTCTGTCCCTAGTTCACACTGTTCCCAAGGGTAGCATTACAGTCCATTAAAGTGAATGTTATGTTTCTCAAAGTAGTTATTTTTTCAAGGAAGGCAAGCAAACAGAAAGGAAGGAAGAGAGAGGAGGAAGGAGAAGAGGGGAGCAAACAAGATGAACAAATAAATAAAATGCTTTTTCCTCCTCTATCTTGCTGTCTGCCTACTCACTTTAATTCCCACTTGCACCTTTCCTTTGGAAAAAAAGAAAGAAAGAAAGATAAGGTTGGGTTAAATGGGTTTTGGAAAGTTTCTGAAGTAAGTAATATTTATATGAAACAGTAATCTTTCTGGGCACCCAGATAGTATTTCTGGAATAGTAAAGTCATGTTAATGTAGACAGCAAGCTCTACGGTTATATATGGTTTCAGTTCTCAAATGTTCTCTTTTGTAAGGTGTCACATCATCTTTATTTTGTCTACAATCATTGTGGCTCTCCATTTTATTATATACAGTGCAGAGTTAGTAAGATCTTTTACACCCTCTTCATCTTTGCTTCAGAATCAATGGTCAGGATTTAGGTTCTGTTTGGGGAAAAACTGATTCATAATATTCAAACCTTTTCTTGTTAGTAGTAAGAAGAGTACTAGTCTAGTATTTTGAGGTCTCTTAGCTTCTTGTGTTTAAACCTATTTGACTTTCTATAAATATGTAACTGGGGTCCTATTAACTCATATTCTAAATATCTTATTTTAATTATTTTTTTTAAATCCCAGATTTTTCTCTGGAAGACTCTCTTGAGGAGCCATCCTTTGTTCAAGGATGTGTTCCCTATTTTACTTCTTCAGAAACTGTTAGACTTTTTTTTTCTTAGCTTAGTGTCTTGTCTCTTGAAAGTTCTTAAAATTGATCTAGAGAAGGTCAAAAAGGATGGAAAACCCCAAAGTTTTAGTGGTCCTCAGTAACATAGTTATGGGTTGACCATTATCTTGCTTCTCACATTTGAAAGCTTTGTGTCTGAGTCCTAAATTGTGTCTGTTGATCAGTAGAACATGACACCCTACTTATTTATAAAGGATTGTCTCTAAAACCCTGTACAATCAATGACTAATAATTAGACAACATAAATCCTTTATTTGTAAGGACTTTTCTCCATTGATATCTAATTAATTTGAATCATGAAGATGCTATTCTTTTAACTAAAAAACTGATTCAATTAGTGAATTTACCATTATACCTTATTTATTTATAGCATGAATGACATATTCTTTGGTATTAAATTTTGAAAGTTAAGCCACTGCTAGTTGTACACATTTCACGTAAAAATTTGGAGTCAGTTTTAATGGTGTGAGCGGGAGTATCTTATAGATTTTATATCCTCCCTTTAACACATAGCAATATCTAGTGAATTATAGATTATGTCCTTATAGCCTCCCTTTAACACAAGCGAGAGCTAATGAATTATAAGTTACGTCACTAAAGAAAAGACTTGAATAAATATGTCAACCAGATTTTGTTTATTAAAAAAAAAATTTACATGCTTACTCATTCCCTAATCTTAATTTGTCAACAAACCTTCCATTCAAGTTATAGTCATTTCATTCTCCATTCTTTTTGTTGTTGTTGTTCTTTCTTTGTAGAAAGTCCTAAAGAGTAAGAGAAAAGGCCTCAACTATTGAGCTGTTTTTAATTTAATTAACTTATTTAGAATTTTTCTAAGTGGACTTTAGGTACCTCTGCTGACTGGACTCATGTAAAATTTCTACAATCTTTGCTTAATTAAAAAATAATGCTTGCCCATTAAAATATTATTTCTCAATCAATTTACTATATATTCATTTTATTAGTTCCATATTGCAGAAGGAGCACAAAAGACCAAAAAAAAAAAAAAAAAAGGAAAGAAAAATAAATGATTTGCTTTAGATTTAAGAGTTCTCTCTGATCTAGTAGTGTGGTTACCACTTTGCTTCTGATTGTTTTCTTGCCTAAGTTACTTGGCCTTGACTGTCTTTGTGAGGGAATGTCTATTTGAGAATTCCTAAAGGATGTGTTCTATTTTCTACATTCTCTACTGAAATTAAATGAATATTTAGTCATTAACAACAATGATAGGGTTCTACCCCTGGCACTGGGAATATAAAAATGAATAACTATTATTCTTCTCTTTAAGAAACTGAGGATCTAATTAAGATTTAGCTTGGACAGAATGAAGATCTCTGACAGAAAAGTGGTAAAAGTAGGTGTTTTGGAAGCTCAGAGCAGGGGATGAAATAGAAGTCATCGTGCAGAAGGAGCAATATGATCTGGAACTCGGAGAGAGGAGATTTGGGGGGAAACATCATAAAATGCATAGCCAACTCTACACATATAATACAGAATGTTGATGGTATATGAACACTGAATAATCCAGTTAGATTGAAGTGAAAATGAGAAGATGAAGTGGAGATGTGGTTAGTTCCAGATTGTGAAGACTGTCATGAATAGCAAACTGGGTTTATAATTGAATCTACAGGAAACAAAGAGATTTTTAAACAGTTGGAGTAGCATGCTAATTTCTTTGCTGATCTGATAATGAAGAGTAAACAGCTTGAAGAGCTCAGACAATAATCTTAGGGACTGACATAGGCAAAATACAGTATGTGTGCACACGATAAGACATGTAGATACCTAAGTGCCCAACATCAGATGAATGGATAAAGCAGATGTGGTATATATGCAATGGAATACTACACATTCTTTAGAAGAGATGAAATCCTCTCATTTGAATCAACATATTTAGATCTACAAGGGATTATGATAAGTGAAATAAGTCAAAAGAAGAAGGATAGATACCAAATAATGTCACTCATAGATGGAGTGTGAACAGACAAAACAAAGGAGCAGATGAAACAAAACCAACCCTTGGGCACTTTCAATGGAACTGAAGTTACCAATAAGGAATGGGACAGGGTGGGGGGAAGTGGTGGAGCCCTCTAGACGATGAAGAGCACTTGGTGATTTAGTGGAGGTCAAGGTGTGTTCACATGTATCTGAGGAATGTATTTGCACATTTGGGGAACCTATACATATTTGTGAAACAAAGTTACTGCAATAAAACACTAAAAAATATGTTGAATCCACAAGAGAATGATTGTAAGCATGATAATATGATAAATAAATGATAGAAAGTCTCTGCAAGAGATGATGAAGGTTTAGACTCAAATAAAAGAACCAGGAATTCTCCAAAAGAAACACCATAGGGTACGTTTTATTATACATTCTGTTTGAGAAGCTTAGACAACAGTCTGTCAAAAGTGATAGAAGGAAGAGGAGAGTGGGTGTTTTATATGATTGCCCTGCTATTGGGAAGGGCAGGATGACTGTTTCCTATTGTTCAAAAGATTTGTGTTGGGATATCACATACATCTATAAGTAGACAGTGTGACTCTACCTGATAGTGTTTATCAGATATCATAAGATATCAGGTGGTTTATGGATGATTTCATGTATATCATGGCAAGTTCAGGATAGATGTCAAAATAGAATAGTGAAAGAAGCATCAAAAGAGAGGAAAGTGGATGATGATGGGACAAATTGGAATGCTAAACCAAATTCATTTACATGGACTCATAAGAGGCCAGAATTTCTCTGCTCCATCTCCTCTAGACAATGGACCCTAGTCACCATTTAGTACCATTGAAGCCAGTAATATATGACTTCTAATGAAATTCAGGCATCAGTATATTGCACTTCAGGTTTATCTTTAGCTTTCTCCTTTTTTGTTCTCTGATTTTGTATTCTCTTGCCTAAGTAGATGATGAATTATTTAAAGACACCTCAGAGGAACTGCGATCCAAACCTCAAGAAAAACATGAAGGTCAGTATAACAAGGTCAAATATGGAGAGAGAGAGAGTTCATGGTCAATTTCATAGTCAGAATGTTCAGGAAAGCTCATATGGCAGAGATGGTCAAGGGGGAAGAGGTGGCCAAGAGGGCCAAGAAAGCCAAAAAGCCAAAATAATCAGGGTGGTCATGGAAGAGGTGGCCAGGCTGTCAGCATGGTGACCAGTCACAAGGAAAATTGATTAAATATGAACTTCAGTGATGCTTAGGTATTAATTGCATTTTTATACACAAATCTAGTGAATTTCTCTTTAGATTCCCCAATTTTCTCTTTTTTCTGTTCACTTCTCTCATTTTTAAATCTTGATTTTAATCCTTTTAAGTTTTTGTCCAGATTTGGTTTTTGTCACAATTCTCCTTATCTTAAATTTACACAAAAGTCTACATTCTCACAGGAGCAAGTGTTATTTTTATCTTGAAATTTTTTGATGCCCTTGTTATATTAACCTATAGCCTCCCAAAATTTTATACCACCCTTCCCCTCCTCTTCCCTTCTTTTCCTCTTTATTTCCCTCTCCTAAACTCCACTTTCCACCTCCTATTTCTCCTCTTTCTTAGTGTGATGTCTTGCAATGAGATTGCCTGATAGTAGAGATACCAGGTATAGATCATGCTCAAGCCAAGTTATTACTTTTGTCTAAAATCTTTCTCTTTGTTTAAGAAATTAGCTGATGACCATGGAATATTTAGTAGTATAACGTCTTGGTCTTTCCTTTCTCCAACCTCAAAAGTCATTATAAAGTCATTAGCATTAAAGTCCTGGCTCTTTTTTTCCTTCTAGGCTTACAGTTTTCTGTCGAGGGAAAAGAACTGGCTGGGAGATGAAAAGTCTTAACTGGATTCCAGATATTCTTTGTTGAACAACTTTATAAGTAATTCAGATTTTAATAATTTTGTGAAGGCTTAGCACTCATCAATATTTCAAAACAAAATATTTTAATCTTGGGACCAGTAAGGGAGTTTTCCAAGTTTCATTATCAATATCCATACTCTTTTCTCAGCTCGAACACAGAAAAATAATCCCATGTAAACTTGATATCTGGAAGTTGTTTAATGCATGTATGCCATAGTGTTATATTTCTGGTTTTCTCTGGGATTTAAGAGGGTCTCCAGGACCTGTCTTCCTTCAGTATGCTTTATTAGAGACAACTCATTATCCACTTGTCAATCAAACTTCCCTGGTTTAGAGACACAGCCATACCTCATGCACTGCAGTTAGCTCACTCATGTAGACTCAGATTATTTCTTCTGAATACATGCAATGTGGAAATGGTGTGAAATAAAATCTGCCAGTAAAGTATAAGGGAAAGTGAATGTTATGAGTTGAACTATGTCTCTCATAAATTCATATTTTGAAGTCCTAAGCCAAGTATCTCAATTTGGAAATAAGTTGTTGGAGATGTTATTAGTTAAAATTAGGCCATTTTGTAGAAGGGCTATGTCCTAATCCAGTATGACTGGTGTCCTTATAAAAAAGGAAATTTTAAGCACAGGTGTATATAGGAGAAATAGGAAAATTTCCCCATCTCTTTATATTCCTGTTCAACAGTAAAACAAATAAATTAACATCAAATGGATTGGGAGAAGAAAAAGAACAAACTTAATCATATATAAATACGGAGAACTTATGCAGTTATTAATTCTAGAGTAAATAGGAAAGATTTTATTCTATAATAAGTACATGGAATAGAGGGGTTTAGAATCAAGGAAAGAGGAGAGAAACTCACATGATAAGGACAGAGTGATTCATATGACACAGCCAGATGCTCTCATCTCCCTGCAATAATATTGGTTTCTCTGATAGGAAACTTTCTGGAGATGAGTCTAATTCTAGATCATCTTCATTCTTTCAACTAACAGTTTCTTTTGAAACCATAGAACCTCCTTTGACCTTAGCTACACATGTCAAGGAGGCAGTATTGGGAAAAATTGCTCGGGATATCTTATAAAAAGCCTATGTAGATAGAAGCTAAGATGACAACTCGGTAGGAGCATTTTGGGTCTCCTCCCCACAGATAAACTAGAAGTCACTTATTTTGAGGACACAAATGCTGTGGAAATGTAAGCCCAGAGGGTGCAGAGATGGCGGCAGCAATAACCACCAGAAGCATAGCCGAAGGCTTTGGGGTTCAGAGCTGCATTGCAGATACAGAACTACCAGTCTCAAGGGGAAAAAGTGCTGTGGTAGAGAGGGGTGGAGACTCAGAAAGAACCAGTTCTCCCAGGAATTGTCTCCAAAGAATCAGAAAGCCTCCCAGTGGGACCAGGGCACAGAGTCAGGGGAGCGTCCTGGCACAGGGCAGAAGGAAGACAAGCACCCCCTTGTCTGAACAGAAGCCCTTGCAGGGAAATTACCCAAGTCACTGCCATAGTTATGAGAATCTTCCAACCCCAACCCCTCCCACATATTGTACCAAAGCCACAGATCTTGCTCACTGGAAATTTCACCCCTTAGCTTGAAGGAAAAAGAGAGTCTCAGAAAGAAGGAAGTTTCAACAGCTACCCAGTAGCACCACCTGTGGACAGAGGTGGAACTATAACCCAAGTGCTAATTGTGAGCCAGCAACAAGGTCATCTTTGTTGTTCAGACTTGGAACACTAAAGCAATTCTCTGCATACCCCGCAAAAACTCCAGCCTCACAGGCTGAATTCTTGGGCACCAATGCAGGGTCCACCCAAGAAATTTAGCAAATCCAACCAATGGTGACACCAACAAATCTCAAGAATTCCCATTGATTTGACCAAGATGCAGGCATGTCTGGTGCAAGTAGATACACTACACAAAAGGAACACTGCAGGGAAAACTTACACACAGAAGCATAAACAGGATACAAAGCACAGCAAAAAAAACAGAACAATATACATGAAATGAAGGATCCATTTAAAGTCCAGGGGAAAATCTAAATACAACAGATATGTGTAAACTACCTGAGGATGAATTTAGTACAGCAATGATAAACATACTCATGAAAATCAAGAAAACAATAAAGGAAGAAAAACATAACAAAAAAAAGAGAGAATAAACCAAGATCTCAAAGGAAATAAGAACATGACAGCTGATTAAAAAATTCAATAGGGGTACTCAAAAGTAGGATGGATGAAGCCTCTGATAGAATCAGTGAGCTAAAAGACAGGGCAGAGGAATTCACTCAAGCAAACCATCGGCGAGGAAAAAGAATGAAAAGAAATGAAGACAGTAATCACAACCTATGGGATAACATCAAAAGGAACAACATTTATATGTAGGGGTCCAAGAAGGAGAAGAGAGAGAGAAAAGGAGGCAGAAACTATATTTCAAGAATTAATAGCTGAGAATTTATCAACATGAAGGATGAAGAAAGCCTCCAGACCCAGAGAACTCAAAGAGTTCCAAGAAGAGAAACCCAAAAAGACCTAGAAGAAGACACACTGTTGTCAAAATGTTGAAAATACAAGATAAAGAAAAACAAGTCACATAACAAAGGAGTCCCCAAAAGACTGTCAACAAATTACTCAACTGAAACTCTACAGGCAAGAAGGAAATGGCATATAAACAAAGTGCTGAAACAAAAGGGTTTTCAATGTAGGATAATAAATCCTGTGAGTTGATCATTTAGAATTAAAGGAAAGCTAAAAATCTTTTTAGATAAGCAAAAGTTAAAGGAATTCATTATCACAAAACCAGCACTACAAAAGATACTAAAGAATGCTCTGTAAAGTGCAAAGAAACCCCACTTTAAGACAGCAAAATGTAAAAATGGGGAGGAGGAGAGAAGAATAAAAAGGTGGATGGTTAGAATGAGTATAAGATTAATCTACTCTCAAATAAAAATAGGAATTGAACATAGAATTCTTAATACTAACCTCAAGGTAACCTCAAAACATATGTCCAAGGGAAAAGCACAGAAGAAAACAAAAAGGGAAACCAATCAAATATAACTAAATCAATATATATATATATAACCAAATATAGTCAATCAATATAACTACTCCCAATCCACCTAAGAAGAGAGAGAGAAGAACAAAGGCACTATCTGGAATAATACAAAGAAGACAAATTACAAAATGGCAATAAGCAGCTACATATTAATAATCACCCTAAACGTTAATGGATTGATCTCACCAATCAAAAATAGAGTGGTTGAATGGATTAAAAAGCATAATACAAACTTCCACTGCATTCAGGAACCTCACCTTCTTTCAAAAGATAAAAATGAGCTCAAAGTCAATTTTAGGAAAACAATCCTACAGTTAAATGGCAACAAAAAACAAAAGCAGGAAAGCTATACTTATATCAGATAAAACAAACTTCCACTAAAAAGCATAACAAAATACAGAGATGGATATTATATAATGATTAAGGGTTTAGTTCAGCAAGAAGGCATGATGCTTATGAACATACATGCACCAAATGAAGGATAATCAAAATATATTAAGCGAGTTTTATTAAAACTTATAAGAGACATGTACAGCAACACAATAACAGTAGAAAACTTTAACACCCCACTTACAACAATGGACAGATCAACCGGGAAGAGAATTAAAACAGAAACAGCTGCTTTAAATGACCATTTGGAAGAGTAGTTCTAATAAACATATACCACACTTCATCCAGTGACTACAGAATTCACTTTCTTCTCAAGTGCACATGGAACATTCTTAAAGATAGATCATATGTTGGGACATAAAACATGTCTCAACAAATTTACAAGGATTGAAATTATACTAAGTATCTTCTCTGACCATAATGACATAAAACTAGAAATCAACCACAAAAAGAAAGATGGAAAATCCCATTTTAATTGGAGACTAAACAATATGCTTCTGAATGACTCTTGGGTAAAAGAAAAAATCAAAGAGGACCCCAAAATTACTTAGAGACAAATGAGAATGAAGACACAAGCTACCAGAATCTATGGGATGCAGCAAAGCAGTACTAAGGGGAAGTTCATTGCAATTCAAGCCCACCTCAAGAAATAAGAAATATCACAAATAATCAATCTAACCCTATATTTAAAGCAACCAGAGAAAGAATAATTAAAGCCAAAAATCAATATAAAAGAAAATAATAAAATTCAAGCAGAAATAAATAGAAAACCAAAAGACAGTCTAGAAGATCAATGAAACCAAAAGTTGGTCTTTGAAAAAATAAACAAAATTGAAAAGCCATTGACTAGACTCACAAAGAAAAAAAGAGAGAGAACTCTCATAACTAGAATCAGAAATGAAAAGAGAGCTGTTACAACAGATGCCATAGCAATATCAAACAACCTAAGAGACTACTATGAATAGCTCTATGCCAATAAAGTGGAGAAACTTGACACTTGAAATCATGGACAGATTTTTAGAAAAATACAATCTGCCAAGATTGAACATGAAAGAACTGGAAGACCTGGGCAGAACTATCACAAGCAAGGAAATCAAGGAGATAATCAAAGCTATCCCTAAAAATAAAACCCCAGTACCAGGTGGCTTTTCTAATGAGTTTTACCCAAACTTCAGAGAGGAATTAATAACTGTTCTTCTCAAATTTCTCCCAAATATTGAAGAACAGGGAACACTTTCAAACACTTTCTGTGAGGCTAACATCACACTGATACCAAAAGCTGAAAGAGATGTTGCCAAGAAAGAAAATTACAGACCAATATTTCTAAGGAACATAAATGCAAAAAATCTCAACAAAATAGTAGCAAACTGAATCCAACATGCATGAAAAGGATCGTCCATCATGACTAAGGTGGATTTATCCCAGGAATGCAAGGATGGTTCGACACACATCAATTTATTAATGTAATATACCACATCAGCAAGAGCAAGGAGGAAAACCATATAATCATATCAATAGATGCAGAGAAAGCTTTTGAAAACATCCAACACCTATTCATGATTTTAAAATGCATGAAATGGAGATATGTGTATATATCAACATAATAAAGATCATGTATGATAAACCCACAGCCAACATCATAGTCAACGTTGAAAATTTTAAACATTTCCTCTAAGGTTAAGAACAGGGCAAGGCTGTCCACGATCACCACTGCTATTTAATATCATATTGTATGTCTTAGTGAGAGCAATTAGAGAAGAAAAAGAAATAAAACGAATCCAAATTGGAAAGGAAGTAAAGCTATCATAATTTGCTGATGGCTTATTTTATGTATGAAATCCCTAAAAACACTGTCAAAAAATAATAGAACTAATCAGTGAATATTGTACAGTGGCAGGCTGCAAAATCAATGCCCAAAAAACACTTGTTTTCATTTTTGCGTAAACAACACACTAGAAGAAAATGAAATCAAGAAAACCACTGTTTAAAATATAATAGAATTTTAAAAAATCAAATACTTGGAATATACTTAACAAAGGAGGCAAAAGACCTATACAATGAATCCTATAAGTCATTCTTAAAAGAAATAGAATTAACATTGTTAAAATGTCCATCTTACCTAAGCAATATACAGATTTAATGTAATCCCCATTAAAATCCCACAGGTTTATTTCAAGGAAATAGAACAAAAATATCTTAAAATTTCTATGGAACAACAAAAGACTCCAAATATCCCAAGCAATTAGGATAAAAAAGAACTGTTCAGAGATAGTACACTCCTAGACACTGAGCTCTACTACAAAGTGATAGTGATCAAAATGTTACAGTACTGGAACAAGAAGACAGGCACAGATCAGTGGACTAGAACTGTATCACAGAACTCACTCACATACAGTCAGTTAATCTATGACAAAGGAGCCAAAAACATACTTTGGAGAAAGGAAATTCTCTTCAATAAAAGATGTTGGGATAACTAGATAACCACATGCAAAAGAAGGAAACTAGATCACTATCTAGCACCATTCACAAAAATCAACTCAAAATGAACTAGAGACTTGGACAAAAGACAGGAAACCATAAAATTCTTGGAAGACAAATGGGAAAAATATCCCTTGACATCAACCTTAAAGAGGCCTTTGTGGACTCAATTCCAGCACCAAGGGAAACAAAAATAAAATAGAGATAAACACTTGGCCCTACATCAAAATAAAAGGCTTCTTTACAGCAAAAGAAAACATCACCAAAACAAAAGACATCCTACCACCTGGGAAAAAATATCTGCATTATATATTTCTAACAAGTATAAATATCCAAAGAACTCATAAAAATGAATCACCGAAAGACAAGCAATTCAATCAAATAATAGGAAGAGGAATTGGAGAGACACTTTTCTAAAGAGGATATACAGATGGCCCACAGGCACATGAGAAAGATATTCCTATTCACTGGCTATCAGGGAAATGTAAATCAAAGTAGCAATGAGGTATCATCAACTTACACCTGAGAGACTGGCTATTATTCAAAAGTCTGGAAAAAGATTAATGTTTTCAAGGATGTACAGAAATGGGAACACTTAACTGTTGGTGGGAGTGCAAATTGGTGCAGTCCCTATGGAAAACAGTGCGGAGGTTCCGCAAAAAGCAGAAGATGGAAATCCCGTAAGACACCACCATCCACTTCTTGGTATTTATCCCAAAGAATCAAAAACACTCATCCGTAGAGATTTATGCATCCCCATGTTTACTGCATTCCTATTCACAATAGCTAAGAACTGGAAACTACCTAAGTACCTAATGTCAGATGAATGGATCAAGATGTGGTGCATATATACAATGGAACACTACACAGCCTTTAGAAGAGATGAAATCCTGTCATTTGAATCAACAGGAATAGATCTAGAAGGGAATTATGCTGAGTTAATAAATCCAAAGAAGAAAGATAGCTACCAGATCACCTTACTTTTAGATGGAATGTGAAAGACAAAATAAAGGAACAAATGAAACAAAACCAACCCTTGGACACTTGCAATAGAACTGAGGTTACCGATAGGGAAATGGATGGCAGGGCAGCAGGACAATGGTGAAGAACACTTGATGATTTGGTGGAGGGCAGGATGTGTTGACAAACATATGAGGAATGGGGAACCTATGCATATGAGTTTATTTTAATGTGTCATAGTAAAAAATAATTTAAAAAATAAATAATTAAAAAATAAAAGTGTGTGTTTGAAAAAAAAAACAAGGCTCTAATGAACATTTCTATCAAGGTAATAAGTAGTTTGCTTTTAGTATTAATATAAATGAAGAATTAGAATTAATGAAGGTTAAGGAAGCAGGAAGAAATTAAACATGTTTAATTTTGCTTATTCTCACATTTACAGCTCTAGACTGTGCCTTTTCCTTGGAAGCAGAATTGATCTCTGGTTGTTCTGGCTTTCTCAAAACTCTGATTGACTTTCCATCCAGTTTCTGATGTAATATGACCACTCTGCAGATGGAGTTGTACACATTTCACAATGCAAAATGCATGAAAATAGATAAGCCTCACGGTAGGGACATTTGAAAATAACTTGGATGAGGACTCAAGAAGAAATTAGCAACTTTGTGTGTAACATGTATGCAAGCCAAAAGTTCTAATTGTGATTTTCCCAATTTTTCATTATTCATAGGGGGAAAATAAATATACCTCATAATAACACTAGACATTAAAGGCAGCTGACAATAATTTACTAGGTAATGAGTTGTTCTAATTTCAATCAAAATAGTGGCCAGCTCCTGACTGCGGTTAAGGCAACCTGTGTGTAAACCATGTAAAGCGAAAGACCTGGGTTTATGACTCCAGGGAAAGCAGTTAAAAAAAATATTGAACAGAAAAACCCATGATCTCATGTCCAGATCAATACAGTTTTGCATAACATAAGCCTCATGGATAAACAGGAGCTTTCATAAATGAATAGTTTAATGCCATGCTTTCTTTTTAGAATGTGATTCCTAAATTGGGCTTTCCTCATTAAAAACCGTATGCCTATCAATACCATCTTCCGTTCAGAGCTCTAGCCCCCACTTCCTCTCACCTAATATCATCCACAAGTGCTGTATCCCAGGCCACCAGAGAAAATTTTCCATTTACTCACATTAAAATCAATCTTTTGATAAAGAGGTACCCCCTCCTCCTAGAACAAACTTATATGAACCAAGTTGTATCCCAGTGTGATGTATTTGCAAATAAATGATCATGCTACTCAGCTCTTTGAAAATGTCTGTGTTGCCCATAAAAAAAAAAAAATGCAAATTCTGTGTACCCTTCACAGCATCCTTCACAATCTGGAATGAACCCACATCTCCAACTGTATCTTCCCATATTCATTTGAACCTTACTGGATTATTTAGTGTTCTCAGACCACCAACGTACTGTCTTACATGCAAAGAGTTGGCCATCCATCTCATTCTGCTTCCCCCACACTTTCACAATCTAGGGTCCAGGTCACAGGACTTCCCTTGTATGAGGCCTTCCATTTCCTTTCCTGCTCTGAGTTTCCACAGCACCTTTTTTAGCACCTTTTTTTGCCCCTTTTCTGACAGGGATTGTCACTCTGTCCAAACTAAATCTCCCATTAGATCCTGAGTTTCTTTCCTTTTCTTTTCTTTTTTAAAGGAAAGGTACAAGCAGGAATGAAAAGGAGAAGAAGCAGGCAGGAAGAGAGAGGAAGAAAAAGCAGCACTTTATATTCTTTTATTTGATTGTTCACCTTGGCTGTTTCCCCAACTGCCGATCTTGAGTCAGGGTGCCTGAGACTGGACTCCGCCACAGTGGGCAGACCTGCTAGCCACCAGGACACAGTGTAATCCTGAATTTCTTAAGTCTAGGAATAAAGTTTTACTTACCTTCATATCCCCAATGGTTATTTAAGGATACATTTGTTATTAACAAAGAAGACAAGGCAGATGTGGTTGATTTATGAATGTTTGACTCAAAGAGTTTATTTAATTATATGATAATTTTTAATCTTTTTCTAGTACCAAGTCTCAAACCTGAATCCATGGCTTTCTTAGCCCACACCTCCAGTTCTAGGCAAGAGTCAAAGTTCTCTGCAGCACTCTGTCACAGCCCGTTCACTGCAAGGTTTTGACATCTCATAGTTCCACAGGGCATTCACATCAATTATAACCAGGAACAGAAAGGTGAGAAACAGAGAGAATGGGGACAAGCTTTGGACCTCCCATACTATCACTTTCTTTTAATTTTCCATTAAAGGGTGAGATTGAAGGGTGACATTTTAAGATAATTTCATTAAAAGGCTGAGACAATAATGGACACAAGAAGAGAGCTGTGAAAAACTGCCACTACTTGCTCACTCTTCCAGAGGATGAGTGTAATTCAGTCATACTGACGGTTCTTGAATGTTCCTCCTCCAAATCTTTTTTTAATCAGAAAAATCTGGAATCGGATTATTTTCTCTTAAAAGATATCTTCTCTGGGCACACCCTGATGGCTCAGGACTTAAGTCTGCAGTTCCAACAAGCCCAGATAAACCCAAAGACTTGGGTTTGTGGGGAACAACCACAATGAACAACTAAATACATAAATGTTTCTTCCTCTTTTTTTTTTTTTTGCCTGCCTGCTGCCTACCTACTACATACAGTCATTCCTGCTTTCTTCTTAAAAAAAAAAAAAAAAGTATCACTTCTCTATGACCTTATTAAAAGATCACAGAGAGTTTAACAATATTAGAGGAATCTGCTGCTAAATACTGTGGATTTGTGTGGCCGGAATTAATCTCTTGTGTATTGAAATCCTCAGCCAGAAGAGCAATCTTAGTTAAAATTCATGACACTTGGTTTCATGAATCTGGTCCAGTTTAGTCCCCACTATTAAAGTGGGATTTGTTTATCAGCAAACTGTTCCCAGTCATAATCTCCATTTGTTACCCAGATTCCAGTTGGAACCAAATCCCGATTGAGAGTTTCCAAGGACTAATTATACAAATTTGGGGATCATTTTTTATTTGCTAAGTCAGGTACTTAAATAATACCGTTTACAGAGTTGGACAGTTCTACTGTCGTGCTTTTCACATGGTGGGCAGGACCACAGAGCCTCCAACATCCCATCTTTCTATACCGTAGGCCTCTCCCAGGTTCCTCCGTTGTCGCCATGAACTCTTGACATCCATAGAGCAAGCAGCCCACAGACCATGACGGATTTTCTAGCACTTGATTTTGGCACAGAAGACAAACTAGTGAAAATTTCCCAAAACCTCAGTCTCCCAACACCAGTACCTTCACTGGATGCAGGGACACCGTCTTGTCAGGGCCTTTCTGGAGTTAATACCCAGTTCCTAAATTTTGTTTGGTTTCGTTTTTTAAAAGAAAGGTAAAGGCAGGGATGAAGATGAGAAGAGGTAAGCAGGAAGAAAGAAGAGGAAGAAGCATTTTATTATTATTTATTTGTTCATCTTGGTTATTTCCCAGCCCACCCTACCCTGACACTCTAGACTTAAACTCACATCCTTAAGATGTATGTGGGCTGCTCTCAAATGGAGGCTGCAGCCCTAACCACTACCCCACCAGGGTGCGTCTCATGTATTTTTTAAAAAGACCTCAGAAAGAATGCAAGTTTCAGCCTATGCATTTAATTTTGTTTCTTTCAATTATTTTGTTTCTCAAAAGACACTCAGTACTTCTTGTTAAATTTATCCATTTAATAACCACCTTTTGCTCTGCCAGATTCAGAGAAGACAATTTAACAAATGAAACGTGTAAAATTTGGATTTTAAACAAAACTGTTGATCAGAATATTTAATATCTCCTCACTTCTGCACACAAAGTTCATGGCTACTCTAGGCAAATTAGTAATAGAGTTGATCACTACACAGTTGTATCTTTGCCACTACATAAGTGACGTGCTTTTAATAAAATTTCACAAATAGATGCCCCTTACATGGCATATAAAAACCCAAGTATTATTGCCCTGAGGTATATATTCCATGATGAATCAGTCTCCTTTGTTAGTTCTGATGCTTTTAACATCCCGACATACACATTTTTGATTGAAGGTCTCCTTTTATGAGGGCATCTTGACAATCAGTGCCTGCCGCAGTCCTAGCTGAACTTACACATAAGGAGAAATATTCTTCAACAAACAATAAATGGTCCTATTTAGGCTCCTTCTTTAGCCAATTTTATTTTATAAAAAAATTCTACATAATCTCTCCTCTCGCACTTACGGAGTTCTTTTTTCATTGACTGACAATCCTAAATTTTTTTTAAGGGAAGGTACAGATAGAAATGAAGGCAAGCAGGTAAGCAGGAAGGGAGAGAGGAGGAAGATACACTTTATTTTATTTAGTGGTGCATCTTGCTGGTTTCCCCCGGCCAGGAACTCTAATCTGGATCCTTGGGACATGTGTGGACTGCGCGTAGGCTGAGGGAAGTTGACCAAGCCACTACTCCACCAGGGCATGCCGAGTCTAAAATTTTTTAGCTTACTCTGACAATATTTATATTTTAATCATAATTTATATTTTAACTGTGGCTATAATCAGGTTTAATTTCTGCTACAGTCATAGAATTCCACAGCATTAAAGAATTGTCCCCTTCCTGAAACTTTTCCAAAGATGGAGCTTAGTTAGTTGATCTGAATTGGAAAATCTACTGAGCTAGATCACAGAATGAACCAGCTGCCTTCCATAGAGATGCAAATAAACAATAAGATGTTATTAACAGTTGTTCTGAATTAGTCAAGTAAATTTGCATCTGGAGAAATTATTAACAGAACTGTGAAAACACTATCTTCTCCAAAGGAACTCAAGCCACATAACCCTGGGTTCAAGTGCTATGTCTGGGGGAAAACAACCAGTGTGAACAACTAAATAAAGATAAAATAAAAGTTCTTCTTCCTTGTCTCCCTTCTTGCCTGTCTAAGCACCTTCATTCCTGCCTTTACCTTTCCTTAAAAAAGCAAAACAGTAAAACAACTCTTTCCTCTCTCAGTTATGTTTTAGGATCTTAACTTGTCTATGCTTTGAAATATGTTTAAAAAACCAGGGGTGCTCTGGTGGCTTAGCAGTTAAGTCTGTGACTTCTGACTGACATAGTCCACATATATCCTAAAGACTTACATTCACTAACTTTGGAGGGGCAAACAGTCAAGATGAACAACTAAATAAAATAAATAAATACTTCTTCCTCCTCTCTCTTCCTTCCTGCCTGCTTGCCTATTCACCTTCATTCCTGATTGCACCTTTCCTTAAAACAAAACAAAACCTGAAGGGAGGGAGAGAAAGAAGAGACAAAGAAAGACAGAGACAGAGAAAGAAAGGGGCATAGTCAACTCCACATAATATTTTGTAAGTTACCATAAGTAAACACATTTTAAGAGTAATTATAACACTAAACCAACATTAAAAACTGAAGATAATTAAGAAACATCTTGCCTTCTTTTGTCCTAAAATCTGTTATGTTGTTAGAAATTCCTTCTTTTTAGGATAGACAGTCCATAGCAATTTTAGAGATGCTTGCCTTAATTTATTGTTTCCCAGAATTAGGATGAATGAATGACTTGAGGGATAGATGAGAGCTATCATCTCAATAATTATCAAGGGTAACTCTGTCTCTGTTATAAAGTAGCTGGAAGTAAGTACAAGAAAAGCCACATAGTAGGCAATGAACAGGAGGAGGAAGGAAATGACGGCTTTCATGGCTCCCAAATGGGCTTCAAGGCTGGGGTCTCTGTACCCTGTGGCACTGAGCTGCATCTGCCTGGTGTGTCTCCACAGAGAGAAGATCAAGAGTAGAAATGACATCAGGGACATGAAACAGGGGAATAATGTTAACAGGTTGAGATATATCTTCATGGAAGCATATTGAGTTTTATGCATTCTGCATCTCAAAGTTAAGTTTGGTCTCCACTTTACTTTGATACAACTCCTGAAGCCATCATCCAAACCCTCAATGACAGGAATGCTTACAAACACCGAGAAGACCGAGCACCCCAGCAGGATCCTAAGAGTCAGCTTGTCAATTCTCCACTTCATCCAGAGGAAAAGAGGATGCATGAAATTGGCTATCTTGAGAAAATAGAAAACGCTGAGGCAGGTGGCAAACCATACACTTAAATGGTTGGTGAGTGTCCAGAAGAAGTCGATGATTCTCAGTTGTTTTCCAGTAATATAGAAATCTGTATACATCATCAGTAGACAACAATCTAATAGTATTATGCACAATAGACAAATTCTGGAAATGGCCAGACTTGTGAGTATTAAATCAATGGAAGCAATCTTTCTTTTTTTGATCCAATCCATACAGTTTACCAGTCCAATGAATGCATTCCCTAAGATTCCTACTGAAAATTCTCCAACTGCTATGAACATTAACATTCTGTACATTTTATCTGACATCTTACAATACAGAAGTAATCAATTCCCTGCTAGTTGAATTGATGTAGTTTGATATCTACATCTTAGATTTTGCTTTAATTTTCTTTACCTCTTTAATTGTAGTCTGTCTTGTGATGAAAATGGAATGAAAAATGAAGACTGCAGCTATTGTTTTGAAGCCTGATTAGTCTTGACTAATCAGCCTGATTGGTGATCCCCTACTTCCATTTCCCTTCTCAGCAGGCTTTACTGTTCTACATATATATGTTTAATTTAGACTGAGGCATATTTTGCTAAGATGCAAATTGGGTTGATTTTGTTTCTTGGTCCTGCACTATCTTTCTGGGCTATATTATACAAATTTAAATTCATCAATATGTGTTACATACTAGTAACCTCAATAAAAGGTTGCTAGATATAGTCAGTAAAAATATAGGACACCAAATTGAATTTGAATTTCAAATAAACAGTGAATGATTTTTTAATATACATCCCAAATTACATAGATTAGTACTTCTGAAATTAGTACTGAAATTCAGAGCTGTAGATTTTCAAGGAATTTAAAAAACTAAAACCAAATATAGATTATTTCGTCCTAAAAATATTTTAGTTCATTTTTCTTGATTGTTTAAATGAGCTTATATGGCACGAGTTCTCTTAAATGATGCATTGTCTTAAAAATTTGTCAAAAGGTTAGATCTCATGTTAAATGATCTTACTACAATAATAGAAAAAATACATTCTGCAAAAGAGCATTTTGTCAAAAGCCTATTACATTGAACCCCAGCTCTGGTCAATGGAAATATTTGAAACATTGGAGATACAGGTAACAAAATATAGAAGAAAGCACTTCAGACTAATGAGGGATTCCTCCCCAGAAGTAATAATCTTATAAAACTTTTGATTCATCTCAACCTATAAAATATAAAGTTTGCCTCCTCAGAGAATTTTCAAGAATTTCACAAGATATATCAGGATAGTCTGTCAGAAGAACATTAATTCTTCTGTTTTGTACAACACATAGCATATATGATATCTAGGATATTAAATACAGTTAAAATTTATGTACTTAACACTACAAATACTGGTACTTGACAAATTGAATTTTAAATAATTGTATACAGAAAATTAATAATCTTCAGGTAATTGATATTCTAGTTATCATAAAAGTAAATGAGCAGATCGAAATAAAACAGAATTAAACACGGAAAATGGTGGGAACAAAAGTGTACATCCATATCAGAAAAGACATAACCATTGCTGTTCCAGATTGAGTTTCAATAATACTCAAGGTGGAGGGATTTGATGTTCACAGTAGAATCACATTTTTAATGATTTTTCCCTTTATTTTTATTTATTCTGCATGTGTTGTGTACATATAATGTTTTCTTAGTGGCAGTATGTAGTTATTCTATTGTGAATGTTAATTTTTTCCCAGTTCTTTAAAGGGCTAAGTGAAAAGATTCCCTGCAGATTTTATTAAGGAAAGGAACATGAAAGAAGCATTCTAATTGATGTTAGTTTCCCCACCCTTTTGTCCAGATGGTAAAGAGCACTTAGGAACACTCCTTCAAGGGAGATATTTGAATGGTTCTATTCCTAACCTGGTGCTGCATGAAAAGCAGGTTGTTTGCAAAGAAATTTAATTTCAAGGAAAACGAATGAAAATAATATTTCAACAAGGAAATATTACCTGGGAAGCCACCTACAGCAGTAGTCACTTGGTAGAGAGATTTATAACCAGGCAATCGAACCAGACTGGATGAGAAGGTCCGAGTTTCTAGTTAATAAGCCAAGTGGGAATGATTCAGCAGAAGCATGAAGGGAGCATAATTCAAGACCAGCAATGAACTTAATGTATTTTATCCAGATCTTGATTTACAAACAAGCACACTGTAAACCTATATAATATTTTAATTCAATGTTACTTCATCAAAGTTAATTTCTTTTTAATTTAAAGATTTTTTTTTTTAAGAACCAGCAAGGAAAATGTATGATAGAAAAAAAATGAGAAAGCATTCAGGAAGCTCATGGCCAAAGCAAAATCTTAGAGGAATTTAACTAGACAGTGCAAACTTAACACTTGCCAGGAAAAGACAAAGTGTGAGCTCTGAAATGATTGGAAGGAAATCGGTGTGGAGATGAGCATGTCTGTGCTGTAAGAGACAGAAGGGTTATTATATTCGTTAGTGTGCTACTTGTTCGTCTCAGTAACACTTAAAAATATGTAGCCAAGTGAATGGAATGAATGAAAACGGATCTGTAAAATTGCATATTTTATTAGAAAATAAAATTTATTTTTCAATTTTTATAAAGTTAAGATTTTGTATCATGTAGCTATTTTTTTTTTGCATCTCAGCATCCTGACAGATGCCTGCCTCAGCTTGTTATTTCCAATAATTAAGATAAGTGAGTGGCCCAAGGGATAGAGAATTGTTACTGCCTCGCCAACCATCACAACTAACTTTCTTTCTTCCATAAGATAGCTAAAAGTCACCAGAATACAAGCCCCACAGTATATAAAAAGGAGAAAGAGAAATGAAGCCACAGATTTCATGGCTCCCATATGGGCCTCCATGCTAGGGTCTCTACCACCTGTAACACTGAGTTTCATTTGCTTGGTATGTCTCCATAGGGACAGAGTCAAAAGGGAAAATGAGATTAATGATATAATAAATGGGACAATTACCAACAGGTTAAAGAGAGTGAATGGGCTGAAGGATTGAATTTTACTCACTGTGAACATTTCAGTGAAGTTTCTTTTATGTTTTTCAATTTTATGAAGCTCATAATAAAAATTTGGTACCATTATTAATAAAAGGCTGATCATTGAGGAGATGGCCAAACACCCCAGCAGGATCCAGTGAATCATCCTGTCAATTCTCCACTTCAGCCAGAGAAAAAGTGAGTGGGAGAAAGTGGCTATCTTGAGAAAATAGAAGACATTGAGGCAGGTGGCAAAGAACATGCTTAAGTAGTTGGTGAGTATCCAGAAGACACTAAGGGTTAGCAATACTTTATCATTTTCCTTAAAGCTTAGGGAGAATGCCATCAAGATGTCATTTAGTAATATTACACAGAGCAAACAAATTCTGGAGACAGCTAAACTTGTGAGGATGCAGTTAATTGGGGAGATCTTTTTCTTCTCAGTATAGTCAATCCAGATTACTAGTCCAATGTATCCATTTCCCAGCATTCCAATGACAGATTCTACAGTTATTAAGATTATAAAGATAATGTCTTCTGTATTGAACATGATGAATGTCACTGTAGATAGGCTAATTTATAGATGAGTAGTTGGAGCATGATACATTCTTCAAATCATGGATTAATGTTTTCATTTGTCATTATTTTAACTGGATATCATCCCAGAAGCACCCAGTTCTCCTCTCAAATTGAATAGCTTCTATATTCATGAAGATTAAACAAAGTGATTGCTCCAAACAGCTTGTCTAGCTTTGCAGCCTGGGAAAATTACAAGTATCGCCTTCTAGTGAGTGCTCACTGAAATGTTCGGTTGAATTTGCTCACATGCAAATTAAAAGAAATTCTGTTTCATGAATTTGCAATAGACTCCTTGATGCAAAGTTCTGCATACCTGAAGTTGTCAAATTGACCTTTGAATAGCAAAGCAAACATGTGTTTAATAGATTTTTTTTAAACTACAAATCAACCTTCATTCCCATAAATTATAAATTACCCCCCAAGTCAAGTCTTTTAGTGGATTTTTAGTTGAACATCTTGGTTGTTCTCCCTGGTTCTCCCAGGATGCAAACCCTGGTCCCTGGGTTTCATATGGCCTGTGCTTCTGCCAGAGTCATCTAACCAAACCACTACTCCAACAGGGTGCACTGGTAAATGATAATAAGAGATATATGTAACAGTAGTGACTTGTGATGTTTAGAGGTGAAAAAAATGACTGTTAGTGTTAATATTTCTGTGATTACTGCCTGCATTCCTAGATTTGTGCTTGTTAAAAACGTCCTCCCTTTCCCAATAGCCTAGGCATTTGAAAGACAATGTGACTAGATGAAAAAATTATGGGCATGTTTTTCGCCCTTGAGAATGTCATTTATTTCTCTCTGTTGCTTATGTTATTATTGATAAATGTTAGTAAAGTATCTGATACCAGAAGCACCCCCACGGCTCAGATGGCTAAGGTGGAGGCCATGTAAAGCCCACAGACCTGGGTTCGAGACTTGGAAATAAAATTTTAAAAAGTCTGATACCAATCTTTTTTTCCCATTTTTAAGTGACTTGGCCTTTGCTTATTAACTCAGAGGCATTTATTGCTAAACTTAAAATCTAAAGTTATTGCCAAGGTGTGCCTCTGAGCTGAACTTCCTGCATTGTTTTTCCTGTGTGTACTGTCATTCCGACATATGAATTCAAGTAATAATAATTTGTAAAAGCGTTCCTGAATCTTCTTTTTAAGTATTAGTTCACTTTCATTGCTTTGGGATCTTTTCTCTTCAAAGATCCAGTTATTTGTTTATCATGGTCTGCTTTTTATATTTGTCTCATCCTTTCTCATGCTATTATTATCCTTTGTGTGTTATTTTTTCTCCTTTCTCATTTCTATCCTTTATTTCCTTTACAGTATTATTTGTTTGATTTACATGTTCTTGTGCAAATTAAAATTCCTCTTATTTCTAAGGTGGTTTTATTGAATTTTTTCATATGAATGATATCTTCTGATATCGGTATAGCAGGTAGGTATTATATCTCCCTCCACAATGACATAAAGTTTAGTGCATCAACTTAAATTCAATGGAATGTTTCCTTCTATTTGAAAGCTCATTTAAATATGCAAATTAAATTAAAATATTCTCAGGTGTATAAGTTTGAGAATTTTTACCACAAATAGACTTTTTTCAATAGAGAAATATTGATCCTCAAATTCACATGGAATTACATGTCTTGAATATACTAAACAATCTTTGAAAAAAGCAAAAGTTGGAGAACTCACTGATTTTAAAACTACAAAGCTACAGTAATCACAACTATATGGTACTGGCATAAAGGAGATCTATCTTCCAACAGAACAAGAGGCCTGAAATAAACCCATATATGTATGGTAAAGTGGTTTTCAACAAGGATGCAAAAACACTCATTAGAAGTATCTTTTTAACAAATGGTGCTGGCACAGTGGATATCAACAAACAAGAGAATGAGGTTGGAATCCTAGCTCACACTATATACACAATTTAATTCAAAATGTATCAATGACTTGTTGGGGGCAGAACACAGAGGAAGGACAAAGTGGGAGCTGGCAGAACATCAAGGACACCAGGCCTGGAGCACTTGGTGAAGGCCACCCTGGGAAAGCACTGGGGGAGTTTGTCTGTAACTGTTCATTCCCTAAAACAAGATAGATACAGTTATGTAGTTAGACAGCAAAGAGCTGTATAAGCAAATCCAATGTAACTGTAAACTTTCTTGGATAAACTGCTTGAAGCAATTCTGTGTATGAACTCAATAAATAGGTGGAAGGTAGGATGTTCAGGGCTCTCAGTTCATGGGACTATTGACCCTCGACCCCACCTTTCTATAATCTCATTCTCTCTTGAGTTTCTCAGTCTCCTGCAGCACCCCCTTCCTCTCTCCTGTTCCCAGGAGCAATCTCGGTAGTGACCTAAATATAAGAACTAAAGTTGGAAAACAGAAGAAAATGTAGGGGCAAATCTTCATGACTTTGACTTTGTTAATGGAGTCTTAAATATGACACAAAAAGAGAAACAACAAAGGAGAAACAAATAAATCGGATTTTATAAAAAATAAAAATGTGCGCACCAAAGGTCATTAAGTGAGTGAAACAATATCCTCTAGAATGAGAGGAAATATTTACAGATTAAATATACAAGAATAGTTAAATAATCAGAAATACAAAGAACCTATACAATTCTGCAACAAAAAATAGAAATTCAATTAATAAATGAATAAAGAACGTGAATAGATATTTTTCCCAATTTTTAAATGGCTGCATGCACTTGAAAAAAATTCAATATCACAGGCTATTAAGGAAATACAAATAAAGTGAGATTCACTTCACATTACTAAGATGACTACTGAAAAAAAAATTGAAACAAAACCCCAGAAAATAACAAGTGTTGATGAAGACATGGATAAATTTGAAAACTTGTATTGTACATTCCTGATGAGAATATAAAATTGTGCAGCCATTGTGGAAAACAGTTAGGTAATTCCTCAAAAATTGAACACTGGAATTATCATATTGCTCAATAATTGCACTCCCATGTCTATTTTAGGAACAGGGACTCATATAGTTGGCTGTACACTAATGTTTGTTCCAGCATATTCACAGCAGTCAAAGGGTAGAAACAACTCAAGTGTTCATAGTAGATAAATGTATAAACAAAATTGATACATACATACAATGAAATATTATTCAATCATAAAATGAAGTGAAGTTCTGATGCATATTACAACATGACTGAGCCTTCAAAATATTATATTGAGTAAAATAATCCAGAACAAATTTTTTTATAATTCTGTTTGCATGAAATACATAGAATAAAAATAAGTCTACCCATGAAAGTCAGAAAGTGTATTAAATGTTCTGGGAACTAGAAGAAAGGGAGAATGAAGAGTTATCACTTAATAGAGTTTTTGCTTTGGGTGACAAAAGTTTTGGAAATAGTGGTGATAGTTGCATAACATTGTGAATGCAGTTAATACCACAGAATTGTATGGTTAAAATGAAAAATTTTATGTCACATGTATTCTAGCACAATAAAAAGGCATTTAAAATACATAAATTAAAAAACTTAAAACTTCAGACCATAAGGACATGCAATATAGAAAAAAATAAATATAAACAAGACAAGTTAAACTTACTCTTTCACTTGGGATTAAGATAAAGATATTTTTTAAAACCTTTACAGGGAAATTTGATATCTATAGAAGGTAAGAAAGGAGAAGGGGAAACTAGAAGAAAGTAAGAAAAATAGAAAGAGAGAAGTGAGTAGGTGGAAAATTAATATAATTGCAATTGTAATAAGTATAAAAATGTTTACTCAATAGTCATAATTTTGACATTCTAGAATAAAGTATAAAAAAGCAAAGATTTATTTCTACTGGAGACAAATAAAGAAATATATAGAAATATTAAAAATATAAAGATGGAAAACACAATCAAATATGAAGCAAAGTAACTATAGTAGTGATTTTTAAGAAGGACAAAACTAAATTTAAAGCAAACACCTGAGTGACAAAGAACATTTTAAATATTTTTAACTTATAAATTAATGAAGTCGTTAAAAAGACAAAGTGTGTTTTGTTTAGGATCAAAAAATTGTAATTTATAGAGCACAGGGTCAGGTTAGAAACCCAAAATGTGTCTTGAGGTGGGTCCCAGGTCAGGAGGTTCTTACAGCGAGAAAAAGTAGACTAATGTAATGGATGATGAGATAATGGTCAGATGGAGTCAGGATGCTCAGGTAGAGGAATCATAAAGTAAAAGCAAGTAAAAGTTCTCTTTATCAGTTCTTCAGACAGGATTTTGTCTTTCTGATTGGTTTCTAGGAATATAGGTGTTTGGCTCAGTTCATAAGTTTGATCCAAGAGAGTGGAATTTTTCTGTAGTAGCTTGCCCCAACCCATTTAAAAATTTCTCCAGCGATATGTGCTTTTCACAATTCATCGTTTTAATCAGGATCTTTCTCTGAAAGCATTGCTGATCAATCATTGCAAAGTATTGGACTGGGTTTCTTCATATGTTTGTTTTTGATTCCTCATTGCTAGGAAGACTCATCCCCAGTACTCATGTCCCATCTCACCATGAAAGCTCATTTCTGATATTCCATGTCCCTTGTTGGAGACAAAGTAGTTTCTTTGGAAAACTTTAGGTCACATTTGAGCAACAAGAGCCTCTGGCAGAGAAAGCTTTTACTATCGTCCTTTTTAAGAGTGTGTATTTTCTCTAATTCCTCTAAGTTTCTTATGTGAAGGCTCATAATCCCTAGCTATCAATTCAAAGCTACCACAGTTTTGGGACCTTGGGATGTCTGTGGATTGTGCTCTCAGCAGAAGGAGGCTGATCAAGCCACTTCTCCAACAGGGCACACCTTAGTTGCTGATTTTTGCTTTTGTTGTTTGGGTTTTGATGTCATATCTACCCCCTAAAGCCACTAAATCATTGCCAAGACCAATGCTAAGGAGATTCTTCCTTGCATTTTGTTCTCGGAGCTTTATGGTATTAAGTAAACTGCTTCCTGAGTTATTGTTTCACATAACTATATCTACTTTTATGACCATTAAACCAAACACACACCAGAAAAAAAAATCAACATTAGGATTTAAATAGAAAAAATAAATATACTCTTTTGAAGAACTAAATTTGCATACTCAAAAGAAGCACCTCTTCCACTTCCATGTTCTAAATGTCAGTATTAACCATTATTTTCTTTGTCTTGGTTTTCTTTCCTTTGGATCTTTTTAGTGAAAGACGTCAATGCTTTATGAAAGTCAAGTGAAGCATAAGAAAAAGTCTTGTTTCAGATTCTTATTTTTCCACCATCATCTGTTACAGTGAAGAGTCTCCAAGTTGTTCTTTCCTCTGGGAAGCATATGGGAAGGTCTACACCTTCTTAGAAAAGCGGACCGGGTGATTGAATTTACACGTGGCATTAAAATCATTAAAATACTGAAGAGTGAAATTCTTATGGAAGATTTTTGCTGACGTTCAACAACCTAGCTAAAATCAATGCAAGAACATGATGCAAGTGAAACAGATCTTCAGGGATTTCTTCACTAAGTTATCTTCTTTAAACACTTATTTCTTCCCAAGCCTGTTTATGGAATTCTGAGAGGTTTCTCTTTGTCACAGCACTTTAATTGCTGCAGTGCCCTCAAAGAGACATGCCTTAGCTTGTTGTTTCCTAGAATTAAGATAAATGAGTGACCGCAGGGATAGAAGACTGTGGTTATCAAACCAAAAATAAACAGCAGCTTGTTTTCTGCAATAGCAAAGTATGTTATTTCTATGGCAACACCTATAAAATATAAAATAAAAAGGATGATAAAAGACACCAAAATTTTCATTGCTTTCATATGTGCTTCTGTGCTGAGGTCTCTGAATCCTGTGACATTGGACTGCATCTGCCTCTTGTGCCTCCAAAGGGAAATAATTAATAAGAAACATGTGATCAGGGCTAGCGTAAAGAAAAACATGACTCCCAGATTGAGCAAAACCTGGTTAGTGATGTAATCACTTTTACTCATGTTGTGCTGCCAGCTTGTATTTCTAGTCTTCATTTTATTATCATTAATCATCTTCGCAATTTGTGGGAAACTAAATAACCATGAAATAAGCAAAGATCCCATCAGAAGGGAAAGAATTTTATTAAGCCTACTCTTCAACCAGAGAAAAATGTGATGAGAAAAATTTGCTATCTTCAGAAAATAGAAGATGCTGAGGCAGGAGGCAAACCAGATACTTGTTTGATTGATAACTATCCATGAGTAACTAATATAATCAATTAAGTTACCAGATTGATACATATCTGGAGAGAATACCTTGATATAGCCATCTAAAATTAGTATCAATAGCAGACAAATTCTGGAAGTAGCTAAGCCAGTAAGAATAAAGTCGATCATAGAGAACTTCTTGTTCTTCACACAATCAGTGCAATATACTATCCCAATAAATCCATTCCCCAAAATTCCCAATATTGATTCACTAACTGCTACAAAAATAAGGAGGCCTTCTGCTATACTTAACATATCTGCCAATATTTAATCTTGCTTCTCTTATATCTGCTTTAGATTACCTGCTACTGATTGAAGCATATATTGGTGACTTGACGGAAGATTAATTTTCTTCTGACTCATTACATTAAGACTCATACGTGGTCTGAATTGATGCCTTGTGATGGAATCTGAAATATCTATCTGGAGATCCCTCCAGTTACATCTTTAAAACTTAGCTAGTCTAGAGACTCTGCCTGGCTGAATGCCTACCTACGATTTGTTAAGATGCAAATAAAAGTTTCTGTTTCAAGAATTTCACTTGTACTCCTAAAACTATTTGCATTTGTTAACTGGAATTGTGGAATAGGAGTGTCAAGCATATAGATATAGAAAACAAAGCACAACAGAAACAAAAATAAGACTTCTTCATATTTTTAACATTATCACATGTTGTGTTTATAATGACAATTTGGAGACATAAAGAAAAACTAGTGTGTAAAATAGATGAATGAATTTCACCATTGTAGATATTGGCTTTGAATAATTAAAGACACTGATGCATTTTCTTTATTTTTCTGGCAACTCAGGCAGAGCACACTTCAAGTTGTAATATAAAGAAGATAATAAATTTTGATTGAATTACATAGAAATACCAAACAATTGCTACTCTGTGTTAAGGTCGGTACTGGAAATGTTTTTGCCATATTATTCAATATACTTTATCTTTTAAATTTTAATTGAAATTTAAGTTCAACTCTGGATATAGTAAATTTCACAAATATTATCTCACAAAATTGTTGCTGGGTTTTATTTTACTCATAGTCACGCTATCCATGAAAACAGATGATTGTGTTGCTCACTCTTGACATGAAGGTGCTGAGGAATGATCTCTCTGATAAGCATATTTCACTTTGGTGACATCTATTCAATCATTTATGGACAAATATTTTGTTAAGTATCTAACTAGCTCTTTACTAAGTGTCTACTTAGCTCTCTTCTGGTCACTCAGGGAATAAAACGGTAGACAGAACCTCAAAATTTAGGTGATTCATGGAGTTTACATTCTAATGTAGGAGGCAGGAAGCAATCACTGAAATCAATGTATCAATTCAAAATTTAAAAGTGAAATGTAATATTTATTGCCTTATCCTAGACATTGTACCATATTCTCACTTTAACGTCACAAAAGTCTATAAAATTGTTATAGTCATTATCTTCATTTAAAAATTAAATTAACTGAGTCTTAGAGGAAAGAACTTCCATTTCTGTTGGCATAACTCATAAATAATATCATATAAAGAGAATATAATGAAGTACTATCAAACATAGGAGCCAACTATAACTGATAATCAGCAAGACACAAACAGCACATATAGACTACAGACACTGGAATCTATAGATAAATCTGTAGATATAAAAGCTATGTGTAAACTGTTTTTAAAAATATAAAGGATGTGGAATGTGCCAGGTTGCTGAAATGGCTGGAGTATGGATCATGTAAAGTCCAATGATCTGGGTTCATGACCTGGGCCCATGGGTGGAAAACCAAAATAAAGAACTAAAAATAAAAAGTAAAAGTGCTTTTTCTTTCTCTCCCTTCCTTCCTCTCTCTAAAAAAAGTAATTTCAATAAAACGAAACTTAAACATAAAGTGGAATTATATGATACATTAATTCCACTTCTGGGTATTTATCTGAAGGAAACAAAAACACTATCTGGAAAAGATATCTACACTCCTATGTTCATTGCACCATTATTTACAATAGCCAAGACATGGAAACAACTAACTCAGTGTCAACAGATGAATGGATAAAGAAAATATGAGCTAGATGATAGATAAAAGAAAATTACTCAATCATGAGAAAGAAGTGCATCTTTTTCAACATGGGTGGGATCTTGAGGACATTATGCTGAGTGATATAAGAAAGAAAATGCCAGATACTTTATAGGCAGAATATAAAAAGCAAAAGTCATTGAAAAATGGAGTAGAACTGTGGTTGCTGGGGGCTATGAGTTGAGGGAAGTGGGAAGATATTGAAAAATGGGCACAAACTCCTAGATACACAAAACTGAGATCTGAGGATACAATGCACAGCACACTGACTATAACTAACAGTGCTGTAGTATATATTTGAAAGTTGTTTAGAGAATAGATCTTAAATGTTATGAACACGCACGCAAACTGTTGCTATGTGAAGGGACAGATATGTTTACTAATTATTTTTATGGTTATTTTAGAATTCTAAAAGACAAGAGAAATTATTTGTAAAAAATATCTGGTCATGGGCTGTCATCTAAAATATACAAGCAATTCTTAAAACTCAGCCATAAGACATGCCCTAGTGGCCTAGAAGGCCACTGGACATAGGCCACATACATCCCAAAGACTCAGGCTCAAGACCTGGAGATAGGAAAGATTGGCAATCTTCAGGAAATAAAATATAGTAAGACAAGGAGGAAACCAATTATTCAAGTGGTTAGGTAGTATCCAGCTACTAGTAAGGACTTGGTCTCTGAACAGCACTGATCAGACATCAACAATTGTTAGCCATAATAGACTAATTCTGCACAGAGCAAACTAGTAAGATGAAGTCAACCAAGCATAACTTGTGATTTCTAGTCCAAGCCACACAATTTGTGAGCTTCAGGAACCCATTCCCTAAATTTCCTATTATAAATTCCCACCTGTTATAACCACGAGAACTTTCTGAAGCATACCCACCATGGCTGCAAATAGAGACCTCAGATCTATAATTTATTGATTGGCTGTTTTCCAGATGATTTTATGTTACATTGTGCAGCAGTATTCTTGTTTGTTTGTTTTTTTGTAGTTTGTTTTTTTTTTTTCTTTTTTTTATGGTAACTCTTCTTTTCAGTTCTGTAGCCCATGAATCTGCCGTTGGATTATGATCACTATAATAGTCACTTAAATTTGCAACTGGCTCTTCTAAGACTTTCCAGCCTTAGTCCAGATGAAATATTCTATGTATAGATATGATTAAAAGACCAAATTATAACTCTTATTTGCTAACATGTAAATAAAGGCGTGGATTAGTTTTCACTCTTTGGAATGAAAATTTTTTTTCCTCCCCCAATCATTTGATTTACAAATTTGAATTGTGAAATAGAAACCTCAAACACTGATTTTCACCATATTAAAATACTTTTAACAGATAGGTAAAACTAGTGTTGGAAAAATGTACGGGAATATTTCCCTCGCTGACTTTGGTTCTTTTGGTTGATCCAATAATAAGTTGACACAAAAGAGATTAGCATGAAAAAAAAATCTCATGCACGCAGGAATTCATAAAATAATGACCTAGTAAATGATCAAAACAGTTAACTTTGTTTTTAACAAAGAAGCAACAAATCTGTAACAAATAGAACAAAGAAATTCTTACAACCTTTGTTTGGGGCAACTAATTTAGTGAACTAAGCAGAGCTTGCTTGCACAGCTGTTTATCCCTGTGCTGACAAGCTGGGTGTGTTTCATCTTCATGCAGGGAGGAGACCTCTCACATAGAGATTTGACTTCCTGCTTTCAGGGGCAACAGACAGCAAGAGGGTCAATGACAATTCCTTCTTTTAAGCGAAAGGGCACTTGGAGTATCAATAATTAGTCTACTGTTTCTTTTATTTAGAATAATCAATACACTACTTTGGCATGAATTGAGGTGGCCTAATCTGGAACCTGACACAGCAACCCTAAGACTACTGATCCATTCTAAAGCACTGGCAGTGTAGATCAGTGCATTACAGAATAAGATAGAGTTTGAAGTTATCAGTTAACTTGGCAGGCAATATATGAATCTAACCTCAGTATCATAATTCCCAAGGAAACTTTTTCCTTTCCTTTCTGTAAGTATGTAGACCTTCCAGGTCATCCATCAGTGGTATTTTAAACGCATAAAGAAAAATTCTTAGTCTTTATATGAAAGATAGGTATCTCAAACTATACGTAGCAAAAGCTGGATTTGTCCTATTTTCTCAAATGCCTTCTTGGAGGATAGAAGAGTCCTCAAATTTTGTTATTCTTGAGAAAGTAGGGGGACTAGGAAAAAAAGAAATGTTATCTCAAATATGGGAATCTTTCCACAGAATATTAAGATGACTTTAAGTTGCAACTATATTTTCAGATGATGTATTGTGCATAGTTTTGTTTAAAATACAAAATGCCTGAGGAATAGTTGTTTTGATCATTTGAAATTAACTAGAGGAATATTTTGATTTACTTCTATCTTTAGTGCAGTTAAACAAATGGTAATTACATGTTAGCCCCAGACCCCTTTTCTCACTGGGTTTTTGGAGGTAATAAACTATGGTTAATAAAAAGTAAACAAAAATAAATAATAGTAAAAATATTAAATTATAACAAAATTCCCTAGAAATACAGGTAGCTGGGGGTGGGGTGTAGGAATATATAAAAGTATAAAAGTAATCCTATAAAGAGCATCTGTGCTACTTAGACAATGCTTTAGACAGTTGAACCCTGGCACTTCAAACTCAAAGAACAAACAAATCTCCTATAAATGGGGCCCCACTGCAAACTAGATATGATACAAGCAGAGTTTTATTATCATGTTTGTTCCAGCAAAATATATTCAGAGGAAGACTGCATCCCCTTTACCATGTCATGTCCTAAGGACCAGTGTACCCAAAATAGATCTTTTTCCTTTCATGCCTGTCAAGTGTTAAATTGTTGATTCTATAGACTAATCAGAATTCACAAAAATGTCCTTAATTCTAAAACTAATCCAGTATCAATTCAGCAAAGATAATCCTAAATGCCAGAAATCTACATCAACCTGATTTCACTTATACTCACTTTCCATATTTAGTTGATTATCAAATTCAGTTAAATTTATAATCTTTGTATATTTTAAATATATCCCCTTATAGAATCTGTCTCCTCCAAAATGTTCAGATAGGCTTTTTCCAAGATGTCCAGAGCAAACTTGATCCAAATTAGTGTCACCTTGGTGTGTAGAGTTAAAGGCCAATTACAGCCCTGTGGGTCTCCAGAGAAACTGTTACCATTATCCTAAAGAATAAAGATTATCTAACTATAGGGCCATCTCCAGAAATAACTTTCTTATTAGAGAAACTATCTTCAGACGGGGAAACATCTAGAGGTAAGTTTATGTCATATGAAGTCATTCCCTCATGTGAAGATTCATCCTTAACATCCAGGTCCTATCCCATTCCTCAGCACAAGACAGAAGAATGCCTCATTTAATTTAGAGTTGACAGTAATCTAAGTTATCCATCCATGTGTCATTACACATCTTTCCCTCTTACTAGCCTGTTTGGTGATAATTTGATTGCTCTACTAGCCAAGAAGAGCCTCAGAGGTTGGGGGAATTCTCGTCACTAGCCCATATATGTTTCCTCTTTTATTCACTTACTTCTCAGAGATCACCTTTGGCATACATTTAATATATTGATCAATGGGCTTGCCATGATTATTGGTAGGTAGTCTCTGACTTCACTACTCCACTGATTTATGTATGAGGTTTTACAGACCTGTGTGGCTACAGCTTTAATAGTCAATGTTCCTTTTTCCTGTGCATTGATTTCCAGTGGCAAAGAAAGAAATCCCTTCAGTGTGCCTTCAGAGTCTTGGCTATCATCAGGAAAAACCACCTTTATTGTTCTCAAGATCTCAGCTGGTGATTTTCAAGGCAGATATTATATTACCCTTTGCTGTGATCCTACTTATTTCCATGTACACTATGCATTCGAATTTGAATCCTAGTTTGTTTAAACATGAAGAAAAGAGATCCATTTTTTTAATTATGTCTTCTTTTCCCTACAATTAAACATACTTGATTTGTTCACCTTAGTTATAAGCTAGAAACATTAAACCTCAACCTGGAAAACATGGTGTCTCGATCTGGATGCTCTGAGAAGCAAGGAAATTACTGGGAGAAACGTCTGAATGAGAAATCAAGGAGGGAGCAGAAGACAGTCAGAGTTGTTTTATTATCATATAACCTAAATCTTGTGGAGAAGAGAGGGAAGGAAAAAAGGAGGCCTTGGGTAGAAGAGGAGACTGAACAAAGTTCCAAGAAGGTCAATGCGAGTTTACAAGCCCAGGGTGCCCAAAAATAATGTTCTAAGCCTCCCAGGAGCTGGTTAGTCATTTACTCACTGCACTGAGTGCGCAGTCAGTGCTAGGAGCAGCTCACAGAGGACATGGAATGAAGGATTTGCAGAGCAGAGGAGCATAGATCTCTTCGTTGTTGGGGAAATAGAATTAAAAGCAAAATCTTTGCCACCCTGGAAACTTCTTCACAAAGATAGTAGGGAAATTTTTTTTTTCCATTATTGAGTAAGCATGAAACCAGAATCCTATGGGCATCACAGGTGATACAAAAACAGAAGATATCTCACCCTTTTATACAAAGTAAAGCGCATGCCATTCATTTTATACATTTCTCAAAGTAAACAACTAGTCTTCAAGTAAGAGGATTTGGCATCACTATTCAAAACATATCGTTTATCTTAAATGTATCTGGCAGTTGGGGTGCCCATTTGTAGAGTCAATTGTCTTTCTACAAAGGAAAAATAAATATATATCTTTATGACAGGGGGTTGTTTTGCAACCTGGAGCCAGGAGTCAAGTAAAGTTAGACAACTTCCTTCCTTTAGAAACCAGGAGAAAGGTGTTCTTATTTTCAACAGGGTTAACAGGGTTAAGAGTTAAGACTCTTAATTTTATTTTTTTAAAGAGGAGGAAGGAAGGAAGGAAGGAAGGAAGGAAGGAAGGAAGGAAGGAAGGAAGGAAGGAAGGAAGGAAGGAAGGAAGGGAAAAAGGCACTTTAAAGAAATAAGAAACATCACTATTTGTCTAGTTTTTTTCTCGACTCTTGCTGTTAATTGGAACTTGCCCTACATAGCCAATTATGCTCCCAGAAGTTAGGTAGCTCAGAGGCACATTTTCCTAATCACTACATGCAACAGTTAAGGTAAAAGTTTATCTTTATTACTCCTTTCACCAAAACAGATTATATATAAAGTCTCCAAAGTTTATATAAATACAGAAAATCTGCTGCCTGATGCAGCACCAAATCTTGCAACCTATGCTGCAAACCCACCCTCTTGCTGAGAACGGGGTCTATAATCCTTCCTCTTGAAGATGGGTGGGCTTGTGACTGTTTCAACTGATATATTATTGTAGAATAGAATGTATTCTAGGACTTCTAAAACTGTCATATAAAGTCAGGCAGTTTTACCTTGTTCGCTAGAACTTTTTTCTTAGAACCCTGAACCATTCCAAGAGAAATTTGACAAACCTGAGATGGGCATGCTGTATGAAGAAACCCAAGTCACATAAAGAGGCCACAAATAGGCAATCTAAGTCATTCCAGCTGAGCCGATGCTGAATCCTCCTAGTCCAGTGGAGGACACGTGAGTGAAGACTCTGCTTGAGATTCTAGCCCCTGCCATTTGAGTCATATTTAGTTGTCTGAAGTGGTTGAAGCCTCAGACTTTTTGGAGCAGAGACAATCCACCCTACTGTGCCCTGTCTAAATTCCTGACCCAGAATCTGGGAGCATAACAAAACATCTGTTGTTTTATACCACTGAGTTTTGGTTAGCATTCTAAAGAGCAATAGATATTCAGAAAAGAATTATATAGCATATAGACAGAAAAAGCTCTTATTCTAATTTCCCACGATCTCCAAAACACACACAAAAAAATTAATTTTTGTTAAATAGAACTGTGTATAATTTTTAAGTGGGCAAAGACTCTGAATAGGCTTTGCATGAAAAATATGCATAAATGGTCAATAGTAACATGAACAGATGCTATTATCAATTATCTGAGAAATGTAGATCAAAACTATGATGAGGTACACTTCACATTTAGTAGGGTAACTAGAATTAAAAAGCCAAATGATAACATATGCTGACCAGGATGAGGAGATCTCTGAAACTTCATAAACTATTGCGGAAAATATAAATGGTGCTGATGCTCTGGAGAAGTACAACAGTTCCTCAAGAGAACAAACAATTACTATTACCCAGTAATTCCAAACCTATGTATCAGACCAAGAGAAATAAAACTGCACATCCTCACAGAAACATGTACATGAATGTTCATAGTAACACTATCTATGGAAGCAATTCAAAAGTCTATCAATACATAAATAAATGTGCTATATTCACACACTGTAGTATTAAGCAGCCATAGAAAGAAATGATGTACCGCTACATGCTACAATATGGATAAACTTTGAAAACTTGTTGCTAAGTGAAAGAAGTCAGTCACCAGAAAAACCACATAATATAATTGCAAGATGAAAGTCTAGAATAAGAAAACCTATTGCTGAATGGAGAAGATGTGTAGTTGCTTAGAACTATTCTTGGGTGGGGTAAGTGTGGGATGATGAAATAGGGAGAGGATAGGTAAAGTGCATGGAGTTTGTGAGGCAATGAAACTGCACTAAAATTTACTATTTCGTTTTTTAATTAAGTTAAAAATATCTGTTTCCTGCTTGGTTTGACTATTTATATCAAATGTGTATATATATTGAGTTTTAAATATATTATTTATTATTTTTTATGTTTGTTGCCTCTGGGTTTTATTCTAACTATTCCTAATTTCTTCTCTTTAAGTTATTATTTTAGTATTTCACTTTATATATTCAGATTTTTTTAATTTAATTCTCTGTACACTTTGGTGATTGACCTAGAGATATGTTATTCCTAACCTGTGATGGTCTCTCGTTTCCTTTTTTTTTTTTCTTTTTATTTTTTAAGCACGGTCAGGAATGAAGGCAACTAGTCAGACAGACAGAAAGAGAGAGGAGGAAGAAGTGCATTAATTTCTTTAGTTGCTCATCTTGGTTGCTTCCATGGGTCCCAGGTCTTGAATCAGAAACCTTGGAATATGTATGAACTATGCCTCCAATGAACTAAACCGCTAGGCCACCAGAGCATGCCTGTCATAGACTATTGAGAATTAATATTTTGTCACATCAAGTAAAACATTAAACTCTTTCCACTCTCTTGAACACTTACCAGCATATATGATCCTGTGCCTTATATTTGCCATGTTTAGATCCACTGAAAACTCTAAAAAAATTGTGTATATATATGTATATACATATACTTACATTTTTTTTTGCTTTCAACAGTCATGTGTATTTGAAGAACTTAAGAGAAGCAAAATAATCTATTCTATACCAATGTATTTACCAGTTCAAGTGCATTTTCCTTCATTGTTGAACTTACAAGATTCCCTCTGGCATAATTTCTTTCAGCTGCAAGATGTTCTTTTAGGATTTCTTTGAAAGAAATTCTATAGCTTACTAATTCTCTTAGTATCCCTCCGTTGGAAAATACATCTGCATCACCTTCATTGTTAATGGATATTTTGGCTGAGTATAGAAGTCCAGCTTAGCAAATCTTTATTTTCAGCACTTTTTAGAGTTGTCAAACTGTCTTTGGTCCTTTGTGGTTTCTGATAAGAAACTTGTTGTCATTAGAATAATTGTCTTTGGCACACCCCAGTGGAGTAACAGTTAGGTCAGTTACCTCCAGAGGAGTACAGTCCATGTACATCCCAAGGACCCAGTTTCATGTTCACGCCTAGGTCCAAGGGAAACAGTCAATATGAACAACTAAATATAAAAAAATGTTTAAGAATGGAATACTTGTATGTAATGTTTCATTTTTCTTTAAATCCACTGGTTTTCTTCTTTAGAATTGGCTTTCAACCACTTGATTATGATTTTTTTTCCAAACATAGTTTTTCCTTTGGTCATTTCCCTGAGGACTTATCAAACTCCTTGAATCTGTAAATTATGACAGCTACCAAGTTTTGTAAACTTCAGGCACTTTTTCCAAATATCTTTTCTACAATATGCCTTTTTCTTCTTTTTATGAAACTTCTGTGATAGCGACATTTGTCCATATTTAATAT
Source organism: Solenodon paradoxus (assembly GCA_004363575.1). NCBI lineage: Eukaryota > Metazoa > Chordata > Mammalia > Eulipotyphla > Solenodontidae > Solenodon > Solenodon paradoxus. The sequence continues at coordinate 176,811 of RJWH01001908.1, forward strand.
GTGATGTCACATGACTGATATACACTATTTTTATCTCACAATGGGCTTTCAGTTCCCTAAGACAGAAACATGGGTCTTGGTCCCTGGAAACTGTTTCCTAAGGAAGACATGATTGTTAGATTTGGGCATGAAAGAAGCACCTTGCTCTGGGTCAGATGTCTGATTTCACACTCCCAAGTGCTTCAGAGCTTGTGTTTTTTAGATCTGCAGAATATACATTCCAGTTCATACCACTTGCCACAAACTGATCTCACTCTGGAGAAAGTTGATGCAATGTACTTAGAGTTTCTTTAATGCTCTGTCAGAAAATTTCCCATACTTTCTGCTAGACCTACATTTTAGCTTTAATATATAAACCAATTTAGTATGTCAAATGAATAACACTTTTTCCAGGCATAAAGATAATGGATATTTTTTCTCTTTTCATCATATATAATCTATAATTTGTTCTAATTCTAGTGCTTCCTTTTTGGAAAACTCTAAATAAACGAGAAGAGACTGGTAGCCAGGAGTCATTCAGACATTCATTTTATTAATTTACATGTAATATATATTATGTAATATTTATATAAGATAACAGCACTTCCTATGACTTACACTATGCTACATTTGGGGTAAAGTTGCGGGAACAAATAGCAACTACTTTTGCCCTTAAAACCTTGCATTATTTTTTAGAATAACAAAAAATAGAAAGCAAAATGGTAGTTAGCACTGACATCTGAAGAAGAAAGAGGGAATTAATTTTATATATAAATATAAATATATATATATATGAGACCCTTAAGAGTTGAACTGTAACAAATAGGTTGAAATTATAAGAAGGCACATTTTAGCTACTGGGAAGAATAATTTCCACAGATTAAATAGTCTTCCCAACGTAGTGAGTTCCCCATCACTAAGGATTCCAGGTCACCAATCAGTTGCACTATATAAGGAAAAAAATACTCTTATACTAGAAAAATAGACTTTGAATGTATGCCTAAACTAAATATAATTTAAAATACCTTCAAACCATGATATTACATGATTCTGCAACATTGGATAGCAAACATAAACAACAAAAAATCAAAATACTATATTAACAAAATAACTCTATTGATTTTTAAAAACCTTAAAATTGTAACTATAATTTTATTAGATCTCACCTTGGCAGAGACATGTTTCCCCTCTGAGATCCACTGTGTTTTTATACAGATACTATATTCAAGTGATGAGAAAAAATAAAACATCTCCATGAAAAGAAACTAAAATGTTCCCATATTTCAATATAATTTACACTTTTCTTTCTTTGACTCTAATGGACACTAGGGCACATACATATGATTCCATGACTCAAAAATGAACATCTAAAAGAGTGTCCATAGTTTTAGATACTCAAGTAAGTCAAAATTTCTAGAAGTAGATTACTGCTGCCCCTTCAATACCTTCAGAATTATTACTGCTATCTTCAAAAAGTGTAGAATTAATTTATCACATTTGGGGATTGATTCTTGTACTTTTTTGGAGTAAGAAAGAATCTCATAGTATGACCAGTACAAATAAAATTGTCCCTTTTTCCATGACTTGATGTGTTATTGTCATATTGAGTCCTATTGTTTGCTGGTGTTATTTGTGAGCAAATTTTTCAAGCTCTTCTTTCTTTTTAAGTTCCTGACTATGTATTTGGGTTACACTTTGCTCCATAGCACTTGCCAAGGACCCTACAATTCAGAGAACAGGAGACCCTAATCTAGTATTTAGAGTAGAAGCAACAGCAGAAAACATAATTTTACTTGTTTCCCAAGCATCACTTCCACCAAGTACAGATTTCACATAAAAGTATTTGATAATTTTGCTAATTACATTTTCAAATTTTTCATGTCATTACTATTTCTACTTGATATATCCATTTATGAAATAAGTATTCTCACTGTGGATTCATCACTTTTTCTTTGGGATGCTTTTAGCTTTGTTTACTTAGGTAATGCATCATTAGGTTCATTCAAACTCATGATCATTTAATCTTTCCAAAGGATATTTCCTATTATCATTACCCTGAAATAAACTTTGACTGTTGGTATTATTTGCTTTAAAGGGTAATTTGTCTGACACTTTGGTTTGGGTATTATAATAGTTATAATTCAACCAAATAGGAGCATAAACAAATCGATAGGCCATTGAATGCTAATAATTTAACCATATAACAGATAAGCATTTATGGTGCCAATATGTCTAAGAGAGCAGTGAGATTTTATTACTAACAAAGGAGAAGATAATAGATATTGCAAGATAGGCCACAATCACTGTGACTATTAGTATCAGATATATATTTATCCACTTATTTTCAATCACTGTTTTTCTGCATTAGCTATACCTCCTGCAAGCAGAATATATTTGTGTTTTATTTTTTATTTGATATGAAACGCATTGTCTTTGATAGGAAATAAAGTAAATTTATGTTAATTCATGGCATTTTTATAATATTAGACTTTTTTTAGTTCCTTATCATAGTTCTGCTGATTATTTTTCTTTTGGTTTCAAGGAAAGATGTAGACAGGAATGAACAACAGTAGGCAAACAGGCAGGAAGAGAGAAGAGGAAGAAACATTTTATTTAGTTGTTCATCTTGGTTGCTCACCCCTGGTCCCGGATCATAAACCCAGATCCTTAAGATATATGTGGACTACACTAGTCTGAGGTAGCAGACTTATCTGCTAAGCCACCAAGGCACATCAGTTTCTGTTTTATTGCTTTGGGATTCGATTGATGGATTCCTTTTTATCCTTGCTCCATAAAATCTATGTATTTTTGTCTATATCACAAACCATTCCAAAAATGAATATATTAAAATAGACGGTTGGTGTGTGTGTGTGTCTGTATCTACGTCTGTCTGTGAATTGCCTGCACTTGGTCAGACAGTTCTTAATTGTGTTCTTTCATGCAGTTGACATAAGATGATGGCTGGACCACAGTCTTCTGAAAGGGTGGACATCAAAGATGGCTGGGAGTTGATGCAGGCTTTCACTGAGGACTTCAGCAGTAGCTGTCGATCAAGGTGCTTACAGTGGCTTCACACTGTGCTTGGCTTCTAAAAGTGAATCTTCCAAAAGACAGGAAGTGAGTAATTGTTTGTGCAATATTATACTGATCAAAGCAGTTAGAGTCTATTCAGATTTAAGGAGAAGGGAGTTAAACACCCTTTTTCACGGGAGAAGTGTCAAAGAAATTGTGGTCCATCATACCATCTATAATTTTCAGAATAACCTTCCTTTTACCTATTTACACATTTTTTAAACTTGTTAAAATATATTTTCTTCAAAATATACTTCCATTTTTCTGTTTTCTGTCAATCAAGATGAATTTCTTAGTATTCATTTGTACTTGATCTTTCCAGGTATTTTTAAATGTTGCACTAACTTTATATTCTACAACTGTTTTAATATTTGAAGATTGTCCTTCTAGGAAAACTGCCTCAACACAGATCTGAAGACAGCAAAAACCGTTGGAAATTGCAGATAATGAATATATCATAATTGAGGCAAATTAAAATGTGTTTTTCTCTAACAGATAAAAAAGACAAAAATAAGAAAACCAATGTCTTGAATAATATAATACACTTAATACTGGCTATGTATTTCAAACCTTATAAATTAAAGCAATAAGTACATTTTTCCTAAAGGGCACTTATTTAAAAAATATAAAATAGAATTATACTGCATATTCTTATAAATCATATTATCATAATCCTAGAAAATAATATAAAAATGGAAATCAAATATAAATCACACCACTTGTATTGTTGAAATATTTGCATAATGCAAATACTTAGTCGAACAGTAAACTAAATTTACTGGCAATTTTGAAAATAAAATAGCGTGACTAGGCAAGTGAAAACTGTGATTTGCTTAACAAAATAATCAGAATAAATTTCATATAGCTGTTTGTTTAAGGACTATTTAAAATAAATTAGAGAAACAAGCATATGAAAGATATACATAGTCAAAGTGAAGAAATAAAATTATCACTCTAAGCAAATATCTATTAGAACAGAGAATAAACAAAAGGGAAAAAGAGGTGAGAAAGAAAAAACATTATAACAATTTAATACCATAATTGGCTACTAAAGCTATTTTTAAAAATCATTATAATTATATAATAACCAGTTAGCAAATAACAAACTAACTATTCATAAAGGGACCTAAAGACATATTCAGCTTTTTGTTTTGTTTGGTATTATTTGTTATACTATTGTGATAACAACTATCTGATTTTTTAATTTCTGATTTATTTGTTTCACATTTTAAAATCAACCTATTTCTTGGTAATGTACCCCCTGGTCACATATTCTTCTCACCACAGGTGTATTTAATCCTGGCCTTGGAAATACTTGAACGCATGGAGCATGAATATAAATGTATAGATTGAACCAGAGGAAAGCAAGGAGATTGCTCTTTGACCAATGTAACGGGTCTGTCCATGTACAGTCTGGTGGCATCGGGACCATATCTCTGCGGCTGAGGGACTTCTGCCCTCTGAATATGCTGCAGGTCATTTTCTCCATAGAAAATTTCTCCTAGGCAATGATTTTCATTCTGGGTATCCAAAGATCATTGGGAGGGGTCTGTGGTGAATGTATATGCAGGTCAGGAAGACCATAATGGCTGTGTCTGTAAAAAAGTGTCACGCTTTTTTAAAAAAACATCCTTGTCAAGTAGTTAAGATTGTGAATGCAGGACTAGTTGCAATGACTTCTAAATTATGGGGTACCTGTTCTGTAATTTACGAGAAGTGTGCAAGTTTTCAAAAACACATTAAAAACAAGCCTTTTAAATATAAAAAGCAAATTTTGTCAGCTAAATCTGTCATCTATCTATATTCACTATAAGGCTAAAATAGCATATGTATTCTGTAGTTAGACCTAGTGGTTACACTAATTAGAATCAGTTTAGTGTTTGTGTCATATGCAGCATTTATGTTTGGTAAGACTGGGCTTGTTCTTCCAGCTGTAGTGTACACAGCTCACTCACCCAGTCATTCATTTACCCATGGATTCATCAAATATTTATTGAATGACTTCGTGTGCCAAGGCTCTTCCAAGCTCTACGCCAATAAGACTAGCAAGTTTAGTGGTCTAATGAATGATGTAGTCTACTCCAGAGACAGAGAATAATAGTTCATTATATTCAAGCTAACGACATTGGCCTCTGGCATGTTTATCCTATCTCTCTCCACTTGCACTTGATTTTAAATAAACCTCGATATAGCTAGATGAAGTCCCATTCTCTTTCAACCATCAATCTTATAAAAGTCACGTATATCTGTAGATCATTTGTCTGTTTCTCATAAGCTTTTCGCTCCAATCTTTTCTTAATATCTATTCCCCAGTGACTCAGAAGTACATCAAATAAGATAATACATCTGAAACTCAGCCATTGGTTAAGATTTCAAATGCCATGACAATAACACACTAAAAGTTTAGTTAGTTCGCACATTAAAATCTAAATTCCAACAACATTAAAGATTGCAGTGGGAAACATCAATCTATAAATTCCCAAGGAAATTTATTGTTTCCTGAGTGCATATATCATGAATCACTGAATGGAAAGGTAGTAGAGTGGAATGAGTTAATGAAATACAGTTTGCTTCTTCATTATGAAAAATCTCTAACAAATATTTTTAAATAAATTCTTATATTTAGAAAATTGATATGTATGAAAAGTATAACCTTCACATTTTAGTAAATATATGTCTACTGTGTATTTATATAATTTTATATAAATATATTTATCAACTATATACACAGCCATTTTGCTTGCATTTTCCTAAGAGTGAAAAGTGAAATACTACAAATATCACTTGTTGCTGACAAAACTCATATAATTAGACAAACCATTTAACTTTTCATTTGTGTGACTATGATAAATATATACATATACCAATTTATATACATATAACTAGCATTTAATAAGCATAGAAGAACTCCTATTCCAGATAAACATTTGAAAAATTCCTTAACATTTTTCTTCTAGGTTATGTATGAAGCTCTGTATGAAGCAGGATGGTTTACGGCTCTGAGGGTTTCCCAACTTTCAACCGCATGGCAGCTGCCTTAACACTGAAAGAGAGGCTTTCCTTAGCTTATTATTTCCCAGAATCAAGATCAATGAGTGTCCTGAAGCATAAACATTTGAAATAATCTGACCAAGCATAAAGACCGATTTGTCCCGTGCCACTCGAAAATTGAAAGTTGTTATGAAAAGAGTCAGAATGTAAATAGCAAATAATAATAGGAAAGATGTCACAATTTTCATGGCTCTTATATGGGCCTTAAAACTGGGATCTCTAAATGTGGTGTTGCACTTCATATTCTTGAGATGCTTCCATAAGGAGAAGATTAGCAGGAGTGAAACATTCAAGGATGTAGAAAAGGGTATGAAGGATCCCACAGTGAATGAAGTCAGTTTTGAAAAGTTTTCAATGTCACTCCTTTGAGAACTCATAGTCATATTTCTTTCAAATGCATGTATCTGGGTATCAATATATATGCATGACAAAGCAAGATTAAAAGGCAGGCACACTAATGCTCCCAGCAATGTCCCCAGAACTACTGTTTCAACTCTATGCTTCAGGTGGAAAAAAATAGAATTTGAAAAATCGGCTATCTTGAGAAAATAAAAGACACTGAGGCCTGCGGCAAGCCAGATGTTAAAATGATTGGCCACAGTCCAAACAATACTCATAAGAATAATTTTATTTCTATCTATATAAGCAGATAGCTCTATTTCCACTGCAAACCAACTCAGCATCATTACCAAAATCAGGTAAATTCTGGAGATTGCCAAAGCAGTGAGAATTTGATCAGCTGTGGAGATCTTTTGCTTCTTGAGCCAATCAATGCCATTCACCAGTGTTATGAATCCATTCCCCAAAATACCAACTAAGTATTCTGCAGTCACTAAAACGGTGCAGATGCTGTGCAAGGCACTTGCCATTTCTATAGAGTGCTGATGTCTAATTACAGCGTCGACAGTTTTTTTATTTCCTATAGTTAATTAGTGTACCTATTTGTTTCTTGAATGTGTAGTTTCTTCCTTTGAAAAAAAAGCATAGACTCAATATCAAAGGCAGAAAGTACAAAGATGTCCTAATGGACAAACACATAGCTCTCTTTATAAAAATCATTTTCTCCCAGTCAGCAAGGTGTTCACTGGTTCAGAGTATGTTCTCAACATGAAGTGAAATTTCTCATACTTGGTAGTGAAAGAGCTGAGCTTTCATTTGCTAACATGCAAATAAAGGCATATTCTTTTTCATTATTTTGCAACACTCGTTTCACACAATTTGTTCACCCACTTGAGTTTTCAATAGCATTTAAAAATTCTATGCACAGAACTCTAACATACAGCAAATATCTGCATTAACAGATGGAGTTTGATTAACACTAACACACCACCAAGATGTGCTAAAAGAAGAATGAAGGGACATTTTAATTTATTTGAAGTTTATTCAAAACTTTTGCTATCCAAAGCATTCACATTTCCTTAGTAAACCCAGAGCAAACACAACTTCTGAATACTAGATGCTGATTATTTATCAATGAGTTGCTTGCACATCAATACACACACACACACACACACACACACCCCTTGAGGAAAAAACTTATGGGAATGACTGTCTTCAACAATAGAAAAATGAGGCTTAGAGAAATCAATCAGATTTAAAATCTGTTGCTTTTTCTCTCAAGTCATTCTTTCATCCTTTTATTAATGTTTGTTTAAAGTATACAATTTCATGAGTAGCATACATTGATAATATGTGTAAAATCATCACTTTAATCAAAGTAACAGGTATACATATTACTCCCAAATTCCTCATGCCATTCTTTCCTACCTTTCCATATCTTTCACTACCCATCCCCCTAACTATTCCCAGGTAACCACTTTCTCTCACTATAGATTAGATTCCATATTCTAGAATGTTATATAAAATAAATCACATGTCATATACTCCTTTTTTTGGTATGGCTTCTTTCACTCACCATAACTATGGTAAGATTCATTCTTACAGTTGTTTATATCAATAACTGATTGTCTTATTTTTGTTTTTGGTACTGAACACTTCATTGTATGGAACACACTATAATTAATTTATATTAATTTCATTGTATGGAGCACACTATAATTAATTGCTAGATATGTAGATTGGTGAGAATATAAAATGATACAACCACTCTGAAGCAGAGATATGTAGTTTCTTAAAAAGTTAAACATACATTTATTGTTCCAATTTTGGTAATTACCCAAGAGAAATTAAAGCATATTCTTATGTAAAGATTTAGTATGAGTACTCATAGTAGTTTTATCTGTAATGACCCATGAATTTTAGTTAGAATAATTAACAATACAGTAAAGAATTTTTTCTCTAAGAAGGTATTTTTATGACAAAAGTAATTACTGATTAGTGGATAAAAATTCAAGCTTTGCTGAGCTTTAAATCGTTATTTTTTAAAAGAAGTATTTTATCCTATTTCCATTAAGTTCACACAGTTTTTTGCCCCTGAACCGGGTCTCAAACCCAGAGCTATATGGCTTGCTCCTTTAAAGGTGATTGACCTGACCACTGCTCCACCAAAGTGCACCATGATTTATCCTTTAAAAAGAAAAATTCAAATTGGCACACCCTGGTGGGGTAGCAGATTACTCAGCTGCCTTCCACTGAGATCATGGGCCACATATACCAAGGACCCAGATTGGAGACCTGAGGCCAAGATGAAAACCAAGATAAACAACTGAATAAAATAAATAAGGAGATGCTTCTCCTCTCTCTTCCTGCCTGCCTGCCTGCCTACTCACCTTCATTCCTGGCTGCACCTTTCCTTCAAAAAAAAATACAGATTAAAAAAAAAAAAGTTACCCAAAGAACTTTTGCTTAAGAACTTCCCTTTTCACACAGAATAGTTTGAACCAAATTTACCTTCTGATTTGAAAATAAAAAATAATCAGAAAAATACATGAAACAGCAGATTTCACTACACTAAACATCAAGTAGTAAAGGACAGTGATCCCTGAGAGATGGGGTGGAAAATGAAATGTGAGCCTTGTGATTGTCCCCAGATAATGACCTTGAGAGAGTTTTCAGAGTACAGTACAGGGGCAAGAACTTATAATTTGGTAACTATAATTTGGTCTTATAGACTAAAAGTCTATTTATATTTTATTTTTTATATTCTATTGATTTATTTGATTTCTCTATATATCACATATGTGTGATCTCACGCATTGTCTTCCTGTCTGACTTACTAAGCATATTTCTCTGAAGATTTTTTTTTGAAGCAACATCGATTTACAACAGTATGTAAGTTTTAAATATGCAGGTTCAATTGAGGTTTAAGTCCACATATGTCTCCAGCACCCACGTTCAAGACCTAGGGTTGGGGGTAAAAACCAAGATGAGCAACTAAATTAAATAAAATAGAGTGTTTTTCCCTCCTCTGTCTTCCTGCCTGCCTGCCCACTCACCTTAATTCTTATCCACACCTACCCTTAGAAAATTTTTTTTTAAAAAGTATTTATCCAAAAAGCTAAAGTTAGTATCATGTAAATGGAGAGAACCCATTTACACAAAAAAGACACCATTTTATCACAATTACTTAACATTTTGACTGTTTGAGCCTTTTATAATTTGTTAACATGAAAAAAGCAATTGTAAATGATTGAATGTCAGAAGTAGAACAAGCATTATATGCTGATGCTATCATTTTCTATCTGCAAAAGACAAGAGAATGAGCTTTAAAAAGAGCAGTGTGACCATTTATTGAGTAAAGTAACTGCCTTTTCACTCAGTAAGTAAAATCAAGACACATTAAGCAAGCACCAAATAGAACAGAAGAAATAAGAATATGGAATATAAGCACCAAAATTACATCTTGTATTTGTTTTTCCACCAGTTTCCAAATGTGGCTGTAAGCGTCTACTCCTGCTGATAGTTCACCTGAGTTTAGGAGACAGTCCCAGTCTACAGGGATCATTGCTCCAACTCTGTGCTTGCAACTTCATGTGAGTCATTTAACATATCAGAATCTCTGTCTCTTCCTGTGAAAAATAGTCCTATGCACATGTAAGTATTAACAAGTTATAAAATTTAGGTTACCTGAAACATAAAATTGTAACTTCCCGTTTTTCATGTAACTTCCTGTTTTTCATAGCTACCTAAAATTTATGCCCACTTTTTATTTTTATTTTATTTTATAGTTTATGTTCCTTATTAAAATGTTCCTAAAGGGCATACAGAAAAAATGCACAATATATATTTGTTCAACAAATATATAAATGAATGAGCTACTTTAGGGGAATAAGAAAATCCATTTCAAACCCCAAACCTTCACTTTGAAGAAATTACTTTGTGGATGTAAGCCACAAGTAAAGAATCCTTCATTTCTAAAAATATACAATAGTTTATCATATTCAAGACATGATAACAGTGAACACAGGACACATTGACATGATTCCCTTTCCTTTGTTCCACCTCTTGAACTTAATTTTTTCTAATATTTTCACCTATTTAATTTAGTTTTCATTTGTCATAGAATCAATATTAATACCATATACACATGTTCAAAGTTAATGCTAATTATGACTATAATTATTGGTTACTTACGAGTTAATCTAAAATTCTTCCATAAGTTGATTTCTTCCCAATCTCCAGTAAAATAAGGATACACAACAAAACAATATATCACAAAAACTCAATCTTCCAAAAGGTGAAAAGATTGATGAGGTAAAATTTGGTAGTCTTATACATTAAAATTAAAATGTACTTTGCTACATATTTAACAACTACATGGATAAATGTAATTTATTTCCAAATGCAAATCATATATTCTTAATATGCCAGAGTTCTTGAATGTAAAATTGGTAACATAAGAAGGGCAAAAAGAATAAAGCAGCTTCATAATTCTGAGGATTTTTTAAAATATTCATAAATTGTGTTTTATATCTGAGAAAACAGATTTAGTGATTTCTAACCGTTTATATTTCATTCTTTATTTTTAATCCAAAACTTGACTAGGAACACATTTTTATATATATAAAATTATAGTGTTCTACTTTTAGTAACACCCTACATATATATGGACATACTATAGGTTTCTCATTTTGTTTTTAAAAATTTTAGATATTCAGATTTACAGTTTTCAGATATTCAGTTTGTATATATAAGTTTAGATTCTTTTCATTTCAGATACCAAGCAAATATAGATCATGAAAAATAATCTACAATATATTAAATGCTATTATCTTCTCTTTAGAATTGTGATAGATTGACTCTGTCTCAGGTACTCCACATTATATATAATGCACTACCTTGGAATATTAAGCTTTCTTTTTTGTATAGTGAGTCTAACTCTTTAAGCATACATTCATTCTTTTAAAAAATCTTTTGAAAAAACATTATATCATTATATAGGTTTAATGTATGCCTCATTATAAATCAACATCTGTTTATAATATGTTGCATTTACTACCAACAGTCCAGTTTCATCTTTCACCAAATAATTGACCCTTTTGACCAATTAGCCCAACCCTCACCCCCTTCCCTTCTGGTAACCACTAGTTTGATTCTATAAACTGAATCACATTTTAAATCACAAAAGTTTAATGATTTGCACAAAATTCATATTATTTGTTACTGGAGATAGTTCTTATCTTTAAAGTTTCCACATTCATTTTTTTTGTATGTATATGTATATATTCTGCTAAGTTATCATCTTTGGATAGTGTCTACTCCAAGCATTATTTTGTAAAATTTACAACAGAAGAAGATCAGGGAAGCATTAAATTATGTCTTAACAAGAATTTCTTTTCAACTCATTTTCTTCTCAGCTGTGTGAGCTGAGTCTAAATGGTCTATAAGATTGAGGATTCCCCATCTTTGAACCTGAACCACAGCACTGAAAGAAAAGCCTGTCTCAGCTTATTATTTCCCAGAATCAGGACACATGCATGACCCAAAGGATAAACAAGTACAATAGCCTAGGAAAGCTCAGAGCTCCAAACTGACACAAAAAAGATAGAAAGAAAATAGCATAATGAAGTAGGAAGGCAATCACATTTTGCATGGCTTTTATGTGGGCACTGGTGCTGGCAACTCTGGAGCCTTTGGCATTGTGATATAACTTCTTGAGATGCTTCCAGAGGGAGAAGATTAGCAGAAGAAAGACTGTCAAGGACACAGCAAAGGGTATGAAAGTGAACACAGTGTTAGTGAATAAAACAAGATTGGAAAACTATACGAAGGCACTCATCATGGAACTGTAAGTCATGTTTCTTTTATACCCATCAAGCCAGTCATTAATATGTGTTCATCAGTGCAATATTAAAAATCAAGAGGGCCAAGCTTGCCAGAAGTTTCATTGAAACCACTTTTTAAGTCTCCACTTTAGGTAGAGAAAAATAGAGTTAGAAAACTTTGCTATCTTGAAAAATAAAAGATGCACAGACTTGTAGCGAGCCAGATGCTCAAATGATTGGTCACTGCCCAGGCAATAATAATCATTCTTACCATTTTTTCAGTGACAAATAAAACTGGAAATGTTACATAGCAAAAGATTGTTATTTCCCAGAGCATACCAGTTCTGGAGATTGCCAAAGCAGTGAGGATTTGATTGGCAGAAGAGATCTTTCTTCTCTTGACCTAGTCAATGAACTTCATCAGTATTATGAATCCATTTCCTAGACTTTCAATAACAAATTCTACACTTAGAGTGATTAAAAATGTGCACTCTAAAACACTGATCATTGTCTGCAGGAGGGTACCCCAAAATCTAATATTCCTGCTGAAGATTTCTTAATGCATGCATCTAAATACTATATATATCTGATTCTTAAAAATTCAGTAATATTCTCCTCTTTAAAAAATTTTGTACACAATGTCATACCAGCAAACAGCAATTTTTGCCAATGGATAAGTTTATATCTTTCTTCATAAAAATCTTTGTATTTCCCCAGACAGCTGAAATGGACCTCATTCAGTTACTGTGTGCCTTTTTATCAGCTGTTGTCTTTTGTAATTGATGATGAAGGAAAACCTGGATTTTCATTTGTTAACATGCAAATGAACATATATTCATTTCCATTGTCTTGATCATTTTGCCTTAACTAAATATTAAAATGTGACAACTTGAGCTTGAGGCAAGTAGCATTACCAAATTTCAACACATAAAACAGGCAACAAAAATCTCTTAAACACTTCAAAATTAGGTATGAATAGTCACCTACCCATATATAATCAAAGTTCTACCTACAGAGTATCACAGTTTTCTAATAAATTCATGGAATCCATTATTCTTAGAAAGCTGGTACTGAGAATATTTATTACTTCATGCACACACACACACACACATGCACGCACACATGCACACACACATGCACAGACATTCTCTTGGATACAAATCCCCTTCTTTTTCTACTCCAATAACTCAGGCTTTTTGTTTCTTCATTTGAATTTATGTATCATGCACCTATCTCATGCTGTGAGAGCTGTTAAGGCAAGTTTCAAAAATGTTTCCAATTATATAACATTAAAGTAAACTTGGGGAATATTTTTCTGTGCCTATGAAAAGAGATACAAATCTATTATCACTGAATTTGAACACGTTCATCTGCAAAGCAAGAATCTGCCTCATTCTGTGTCTCTCTACTGCCCAATAGGACACATTTTTCCATTGGCACCAGATACCTTTAATGAGTAGTTCTGGGGTTCATCAGTGAATGGTTCAAGGAAGAATTATTGAGCATTAAAGCAGTTTTATAAGCTTATTAAAGAAAATGGAGGAGAAAGAAAGCAAAAGCAGGAGATAGAGTTCTCCTGAGCAGGAAGGGCTGTGCTGCAGAATGGGGACTGGTTAGATTTACACTCTTGAGAGGGGACTTCTGGATGGGTCCCCTTTCCATCTGCTCCATGAACATCACTACAGTCATCAATGCAGATTAAAGATGGTCAAGATGGGGGAATAAGCAGTATAATACAATCGTTCTTCCCCAATAACTGAAAAAGGCAAGCAAGAAAACAATGAAATAAATTCAACAACAGTTACCAAAGAATGCAGAAAGTCATGTTTCCTAAACTTCAAAGGTGGTCACAATGATAAAGGTGTAGAATGTTGATCCCACTCTGATTCCCTAAAGCAAGACTGAGCAAAAAAGTGAATCCAAAATAAATCTTGACAATTTTCACCAATGCTCCACAATTATGATCAGACATATTGAGAAGGCAAAGTGTGCCAACAAGAGAAAATTTTTAGGAAATTATCCTTAAAAGAGAAGTACAGACATATCAGTAGAGAAGAACTCCTATTGTGATTGTTCCGAAGAAAAGGAAATGCAAATGAGGTTGTATAGTGCTTGCTGGTGCTGAATTTCATGAAGTCCTAGTGTGGGTTCAAAGGAAAAGTTGCCCCATTTCTTTGAGTTTCTTCACAGGCTGGATGAATGAGCAAATTAACATTAGACATGAGAAAAATCCAAATTTAATAACATCATGAGAAGAAATTACATAGCAGTGAATTCTGAGGTAGTTGGAGCACACCCATGATTTATATTGTGAGCTGAGGCCTGGAAAGGGACCCTGGGGTGTTGGGGAGATAAAATAGGGGTCATCAGTGTCTAGGAGGTAGGTTTCTTAGAGAGTATGAGGGAAAAAACCTTGTCCACAGCTTCCAGCCGCCATGAAAACAGCTGTAAAACCCGCCGAGCTGACAGGCGCCCTGTATTCTGAGCTTACTGGAATGCCATGAGACAACTAATTAGTTACAAACAGGTAAAGAACTTCTTTAATTACCTGCAAATGGAATATTGTGTGTATGTTGCAGATATGTGTCTGGCAAATTGAATCCTGTGTTGAATCCTGTGTATATTGCCCACAAGAAGAATTTACAAATAACTAACTTGAGTACTACTTGGTATCTTCATTCTAATTTACACCTCCTCTCTCCTGTGCTTCTTCTAAACCTATATAAGTGTACCCCAAATTGCCATCCACGCTCAACTCTTTGGGGAAGGATCCCTGCTGAGATGGCACACATAATAAATCTGCCTAAAATACTTCCAAAAGAGTGCCCGCTTGGTTTGTCACCACCAGGAGAACCGTAAAAGATGACTATTTACAGGCAAGCTATCTTTCGAATTAGGACCTTCCTAAAGTACATTCTTCTAGAGAAAAAGGTGAAGGTGGGCCATCTACTACCTTCTTTGATTAAGGGAAGGGCTTAAGTTTTAAAAGAAAAGGGGCTTCTCCTTTGCCTCTGAGCTGTCCTCCACTGTCCTTGGCTCTTCATGTCAGAGTGATGCATGCACAGGATATCAAATATGAGAGACTCTGGGTGCTGTGTTTTAGCACCTTCACTAGAAAAAAGAGTAGAACTCAGATCTCAGCAAGGACTAAACTCTCCCCCAAGAAGTGCTCCCTACCGTCCCACCTTCCACCACTGCACCTTTACTCTTTGGATGATGGAAATAACTTTAGATTTTCATTCAAACAAAAGCTTTTTATAGTAGATAATCTTTTCCAAACAAGGTGAGAATGGCTACAAAGACAATTCCCATAATTACATCCAGAAAACAGAATAGCAAGTTGATTCTTGAGATTCCATTTCAGTGTCAAAGTTATGAGTATATATAAAGTTAGTGCATTTCATTTTAACTTTTTGATTCATGAAAGCTTTTTATAATGACTGTACCAAGTACAAGTAATCAAAAATGTATTAATCAACCATAATTCTTTCTTTCTACTTAGGTCATTATTATCTAGCATGATAATCTCCCACCTATCAATCCATCAAAATCTATATTGTTATTTTTAATAAAATTAAATTAGGTGCTGAGTCACTATCATGATTTAGAAAAAAATCAAGCAAAAATATTGAAATTCACTTCTTTAAATTTTGGTCATTTTAAATGTAACTGATATTTGAAAAAAGTGGTATGTTTTCCATGGATGTATGTGTGTGTATGTGTGTGTGTATGTCATATATCTATAATGTATATATATGTTTATGAATACAAATATAACTATTTTTGTGTATACAATGTCCAGTTAGAAAATTTTGTTTAAAAAAGATTTATAATAGAAAATAAATGTATGTACAAATCTACCAAAATCTTTTATAAACTTTTTAAAAAATATTGTAATGGATGCTGTCTAATTTGGATATTCCCCTTATCATCGCTTCACAAATATGATGTGACTGGTCAAGACTATATACCACAGTGATTTTTCTCCAGATTTATAAAATAGTTAAACTCCTGTTCTGAAATGCACTTTTTGTGTATTCCTGTCTCCTCAGCATGAAATCAGAACTGAGACATTCATGCAATCTGCAGATTTTATTTCAATATAATTCATTTATCTACCTATCTACTTTTTCATTAAACAATCTTTTTTTAAAAGGAAAGTTGCAGACAAGAATGAAGGTGAGTAGGCAGATAGGGAGAGAAGGAAAACCATTTTATTTTATTTCCATTTTAGTTGTTCGCACTGGTTATTTTGATGTATCACTGGACCCAGGAATCAAACCCAGGGGTTTGTGGCCTGCATCCTTCAGAGGTGATTACCTAACTGCTACTCTAGCAGGGCACATTTTTGATCAGCTATTCTGTGGGCCAGCTTGTAAGTCCTGGAAGTCAGTTGTAAAATATTCAGGCATGATCCTTTGTTTCTTATGCCTACATTGAACTGGAGGAGATAGGTAACACACAAACAAATCTGAAGTGGAGATTATTTGTTTTAAGGTTGAAAAAGAATGTTAAAATTTCATAATACCAAGAATTAACACAGTTGTGAAAAAATCATATGTTGGCACACCCTGGTGGCTTAATGGATAAGGCCCCTGGACATAGTCTCAGGGACCCAAGTTCCTGACCTGGGGAAGTGGGAAACAACCAAGATGAAGAAACAAATAAGTAATTTTTCCTCTTTTATCTTCCTGCCTGCCTACCTACTCATCTTCATTCCTAGTTGCACTTGTTCTTTAATTAAAAAAAGAAAATAAGTTATTGAGCAAAATTATACATCCCCTTCCTCTAACAAAGTGTGTTACCAAAGATCATGCCAAATACCTTTTCTGTTCCATCATTTTTCTGAAATTATAATAAAACATTTCTTTAAGAAATTTCCTTGGCATGCCCTGGTAGAGTAGCAATTAGGTCAATTGAGCCAAAGGAAATAGAACACATATTATTGGGTTTGAGTCCCGGGTCTGGGAGAAACAATCAGTGTGAACAGCTAAATAAAAATAACATGTTTTCTCCTCTCTTCCTGCCTGTCTGCCTACTAAACTTCATTCCTGCCTGTACCTTTCCTTTTAAAAATAAATTCAAAATAATGGGAATGACACAAAATTTTAGTAGAAGCAGAAAGTTTCACTGGACTATTTACCAAACTTTCTTTGCTATTTTCTTAGTGCTTTTTTTGATAGGGAGGATTTCAGTCTTCTTATCTGAAGCTTAAAAGAAATTTTAAGATTGGAAGACATAGAAGATGTTTGGCAACTCAAGGTCCAGATGTGGTTGAGGAGAAAACAGAAATAAATGAGACCAGATCTCAATCTCAAAAGTCTTTCCTAATTCAAAAATTAGAAGAAAATACTTTCCTAATTGTATATGTAAACTTATTGTAAAAGGTCTTGAACATAGCTGTTTCTTTAATCTTTACCCTTATTTACAATCGTATTTTTTTCTAAACTTTTCACCAATCGTATTTAATGAACTATTTTAGAAGGCTGCTTACAGAATTTGCTGTCACTCTTGTATTGTATACGCCTTTTTGCTCTGTATAAACCATGAAGCAAGAATTTATGATGAAATAATATCTAATCCAAACACCCATTTTCATTGTATGACTTAGAATTAACTGTTCCTACAGTCCAGAAGACTGGAGGGCCACATATGATCTCAAAACACACTGTGATGGGAATTTCAATGAGAATAATGATAATTTCTTGAGATAATTTGTCAGTTATTAAAATAAATAAAGATAGATAATTCTTCAGTTATAAGATTAACAGAATATGTATGTGAAATACACAGAGCTTCATAATTCTAAGGAATTTCTCACAATACTTTATATCATTAAAATGTTTATCTGGAAAAGCTGGTTCAGGGTATGTTACTTTCATTTTTTCTTACATTTATGTGCATATACATGTATACGGTATTTCATGCAATAAGCATAGGTATACTTTTCTAAACTTTTGAAAATTATTCAGTTATGTACATTATGAGACAACCAACATATGTCAATATATAAAATGTTGCAGGTTCCATCAGTTTGTTTTCTTATGGAACATAGATGACTATCCTTTTATTGATCTACGGGACTGAAGATTTTCAATCTTGCAACCAGTTCTTCACTCGCCAAAAAACTGAGAGTAAGGCCTTCTTTAGCTTCTTGTTTCCCAAAATCAGGATACATGAGTGGCTTAAAGGATACAGGGTTCCCAGAGTTTGGGAAATCATGAAGACAATTTCATTCTTGAGCCTATTATTCCAAAGTGAGATCATTAAACACAAGATGTAAATGGCAAATAGCAAGAGAAAGGATATCACCGTTTGCATGGCTCTGATGTGAACCTTGGTGCTGGGATCTTGGGATCCATTGCCACTGAGCTGAATCACCTTAAGATGTTTCCACAGGGAAAAGATCAGCAGCAGAAAAGACATCAGGGACATAGCAAAGGGTACAAAGTTTGTTAGTATGAATAGAGCTGTATTTAAAATGTCTTCAGTGTTCTTCAGTTTGGTTTTCCAAGTGATATTCCTTTCATATTCAAAAGCCAGCATGCTTTCGCAGATGATTACCACTGAGAGTTGAGAAACCAAAAGGACTAAACTCCCCAACAATATCACAAGAAGTACACTCTTAACTCTCCACTTTAGGTAAAGAAATACAAGGTTGGAGAAATTAGCTATCTTGAGCAAATAAAATATGCTGAGACAGGTAGCAAGCCAGATGCTAAAATGGTTGCTTATTGCCCAAACAATTTGAGCAATAATTCTATATATCGCATAATTAAGTAAATGTGCATACCAATTTATTAATATTACCCAGAGCAAACCAATTCTGGAGAGTGCCAGAGCAGTAAGAATTCCATCAGTTGAGGAGATCTTTTGTCTCTTGACCCAGTCAATGCAGTTCACCAGCACTATGAAGCCATTGACAAAATTTCCTAGAATGAATTCTGTCATTGGTAGGATGGAAAAAATGGTTGTCATTAAAGTTAGCATGTCTAGAAAAATGAAAGCCAAATGTAATACCACAGGTTGAGATCCTTAAATATTCAGACCTTCAATTCTAGTTCAACTGATCTCTGAAGGTGCATATAATTCTGTTGCTTCTAAATTCTGTGACAAATATCACAGAAGGAAAACACAGATTATGCTAGTGAAAGAACTTGCTGCTGCTGTCTGTCTTTATAAAATTCACTCATTCCCCAAACAGCTCAAATTAACACCTATTCATACACCTTATATCTTTGGAAAGCTGGAATATTTCCTTACTTGTCTTTATGTAAAAACTGAATTCTCATTTGCTAGCATGCAAATAAAGACAGATTGTCTTTCACTATTTTGCAATTTTTTCTTTTTTGACTCTCTATAGTTTGTGTTCATCAATAATGTCATTTAGCAAAATTTTAAAAACCCATATATTGACTATACAGTGAATGCTGAATGTCTACATTGTTAGATGAAGTTTGGTCATAACTAAGTTCATCATCGCTATGAATTTTTTGTTTTTAATCAATGTAGGAAGAATCTAAGCTTTTCCTATGAAGGAAAAATTTTAAAGTAATAAAATTCCCCCCAAATTCATGAAATTATTACTAATAATACAAACATACACACACACACACACACACACACACACACACACACACCTCACAAACACTCCTAATAGATGAAAGGAATTATTGTCCCATAATTTATGAAACAGAAACTGATTCTCAGAGAGGTCACCCAGGTTTTAATCCATCTTTTCTCTCATTCAGAATTTCTAACTTCTTATTAATTGTTAGCAAACAAATCTCTCGTGTTATGATTTTGATAATTTCTTATTGAGTATATTTAATATTAAAATATGAATTATTTAACTATAATATTCACATATGTTACAAATATTCTTGGAAACTTCAAAAGCACATGTGGTTTCATTGTAGATTCTAGAATTCTCAGCATATGAATATTCAGTTTTATTTCCTCTGTTTGACTTAACATTTTCAAGATTAATAGCTATTAAAATCAGCCTCTACTTTTGGTTTATTGAGTTTCAGGGTGTTTTGTTTGCGATTTTTTAAAGGGATAGAGGAAGTTTTTCTTTAAGAGAGAAAAAGAGGCTGGCAGGGAGGAAAGAAGGAAGAAGCATTTTTTTATTTATTAGTTTCATTTGTTTTTTTCACCCCAGCCCCAGATCTTGAACCTCAGTTCTTGGCTTTAACAAGGTCTTTACACCTACAGGCAGGGAGGGTATCAGCTGCCTGAACCACCAGGGTGCACCGAGTTTTAGTTTTTATAGTAGAATGCTTAGTCGATGAGCTTGCCAGGAAAACCCAGATTCTCTGCTTCATAGAACTCTGATCCTGGGTCCTACTCCACAACCTCTCTCTGCTTCAGTATAATCATCAGTAAAATGCAAAGATAATAGTATCATCTTGGCTGGTCTTTTTGAAGAGTGAGTAGAAGAGTTGTGGAAAGTGCTTACAATACTGCCTGCCTGGTAGACAGCAAACAGGGAGGATTGCTTCTTAATTTTCATTTGACCCTGTGTTATTTCATATTTCAAAGTCAATCTGTGCGAACTTCCTGTGAGTACAATGTAACACGTGGAAAAAGACAAGATTTTCTCCTGGAACAACTAGAGTAAGGGAAATAAATTGTTGAAATTATGTTTCAAATATTTTTCAGAGCTGTGTAAGGAAAGTTTCAGTTGAACTAGTACTAGTGGTCTAGTACACCTGGGACCAGTCCCACAGAATTCCAAAGTCCTGGGTTCAAGACCCAGGACCAGAGGCAACAGCCAATGTAAGTAACTAAATAAAAATAAATCTCTTCTTCTTCCTCTCTCTTCCTGCCTACTTGCCTGCTTGCCTTCATTCCTGCCTATCCCTTTCCTTTGGGAAAAAAACAAAGAAAGAAAAAAATCAAGCAATGAAATAGCATTTAAAACCCTATAGGATGCTAAATTACAAAGACTGAACATGACACATTTTGGCAATCATGTGAACTAGAACTCATGTGTTTCTGCTATGAGCACAAACTAATAGAAATTTTGGAGAACTACCTAACAATATCTAATAAAGTCAAATATACACATTCTCTACTATCCTGTTATCACACCAGTATGTATTTATTTACCTGATAGAAATAATAAAAGTTAATAGTATCTTTTCATTAGAACTACACACAGAGCACAGTCAAATTATACACCATCGGGGGACAGCTTAATAAATTGAGAAATATTCATAGAATAAAACATCATTCGGGAAAACAGAAATAAACTGCTCACATACACAACAATATGAAATATTCTTAAAAAGCTATAATGCTTGTCTGAAAAACGATCTAAACAAATAAAAAAGAATTCATGCATTCTTTGAAAGACAATTTTTTATTTATTTAGGATTTATTAAATCCTAAAATACGCAAAGCTAGAAAAGCACAAGAGTGGTTATCTGCAATCTGACTGCCAATAGAATAAAATATCTTTTGATGATTGAAATTGTTCTGATCTCAATTATAGTTAATATTTCACTGTGTGTACAATCATTAAAATGCCTCAAATTATATTCTTAAAATTTTAATTCATCTTAATGCATGTAAATTATATTTTATAATGTCAATGTTCAGATTACACATATAATCAAATGGGAGAACAAAAAAAAAGAAAGAAAAGAAATTTTCACACAAACAAAATTCCAGGAGGACATTACTAATGGAAATTCTAACGGGTTCTTTTCAAGCAGAAGAAAATGACCCCAGATGGAAAGTCAGAGATATGGAAATGGCATCTATTGTTCTCCCCATTACAAATTCAATAAAACTGTCACATACTATCTTTATATTTTTAGGAAACTCATGTTTCTACTTTTTGGAAATGTTTCAACCTTTTCTGTGGACTAGAGATATGTCCAAGTGGACTCACTGCCTAAACCATGTGGCCCAAGAAATGTCAGCTATGTGGATGTAGATCTAACTGCACCTCTTCCAGGCTCCCAATATGTGCCCAAGAGGCAATGAAATTGGATTTTCACTGACTCTGTGTTTCTCTTTTCATCCTGAACCTGTGTTTCTATTTATGTTGCTGAATGTTGGCCAACTTTGGTTCTGGTTCTAACTTATACACTGTCAATGTGTTCATCCTCATGGTAGCTGTGGTATAAGGCTTAGACATGGTTCTCGCAACTACTGCTTTCTGCTAACCAGGCCCTGAGTGATTTCTCTATTTCAGCATGGGCAGTGTTAAGGGTCAAGGGCTCACCAGGAATTGCCATGGGTTCTTTGGCTCCTGGAAATAGAAATTAGCCAAAAACCAGGCAAAACCTCAGACATGGAGCTTTATTAGGAGCTCATGAGAGAAACAACCAAAGTAAGTGGAGAGAGATGGAAGGGGACCCGTGTCTGGGGGAAGACAGCCAAAGGAATAGAGTCCAAGTTCGCTTCATTTGAGCAACCACAGATTGAACCTTTTAAATTGTTCTTCGGCCACTTGAGGGACAAGGAGGGGGCTTTCTGCACAATGAATGATTGATAGTGACTGTAACCTGGAGTATATGGCGCTGTGCCTGTTTCCTGACACCTTGGTGTAGTTTCAAAAATGGCTGGAAAAATTCATTATGCCCTCTCCCAACCCTTTGTCTGGTCTGGCAGAGATTTGACATTGCAAAGGGGCTCTAAGAGGGCAGTACTCCAGGCTAAGTTGTGGGATTGTGATCAATATTCTCAGTCTGAGCTGTAGGCATCTGCAGATCCCCCAGGTTGAAGGTCAGGAGATCCCTGGTGTTTCTTTAATGATAGACATTGTGACCAGGAAAGGCTAGCTGAAGACAGCCTGCACTTAGATAATTTTGTTATTTTCTGTAGCAGCATACTTCTCATCCACCTTGTTTCTCATAGGAACTGGTGGTTACACAATTCTAGGGGAGATGGAAAAGGAAGGTGATTTGAATAAGGCACTATTAATAAGGTGATGGATAATTCTCTAAAAGTCAGTGGTTCTAACAAAGAGGAGAGGGCTTTTCTTGCTCCTGGGTCTTATTCTACCTGTCACAGGCAGTACTTACGACTACATCTACCCTATAGAATATGGTAAGCAGGTTCAAGGCCTCCAAAGGAGCACAGTCTATGTATATCCAAGGACCTAGGTTCATATATGGGTCTGGGAGGAACAACCAATGTGGACAACTAAAAAAAATAAAAGAAAATAAAATGCTTCTTCCTCGTCTCTCTTCCTGCTTGCCTGCCTACTTGCCTTCATTCCTGTCCATGTCTTTCCCTAAAACATATATATATATATATATATATATATATATATATATATATATATATATGCATGAAGTATTAAGGAATTTTGACTATAATTAGTATTCTAAACCAACTAATAACATTAATCAAAAGGAAATTACTCTTCATAGGCCCCATATAATCACTTAAAGCCTTTAAAAGAGAGTCTTCCCCTAAGAGAGATTCTGCTGCTCTTGAAGAAAGAAGTAGTCATGTATGAAGTTCACATGAACAGAGCTGCAAGGAAGTTAATTCTGCCAACACTCAGGTGAACATGGGAGTGGATTCCTCTCCAGTCAGACCTGCAGGTGAGATTGCAATATCATCAAAGCTTTGCAGCTTGGAGACCCTGTAGCAGTGAATACAGGTAAGCCTTGCCCAGACTCCTGACCTCCCAAACTATGACATAATTAATGTGTGTTTCTGAGATTCCACCACAAAATTTGTGGCTGTTACACAGTGATGGGAAAGGAATGCAGTGGCATTGTGTAGGAATTTGACTTTTGGATCTCTTTAATAAAGAAGGCCTAATCTCTTTCTGTGGCTAAATGCCCCCATGTTTTGCCCTCTTACTCTTGTTTATATATTGGTCTGTGCAAGAATATGCTTCCCTTGGAAAGAGCTTTGTTGTTTTTAATCCCAGTGAAATTTGTGACCTAAATATTTTCTCTGTTTAGGCTAAAGTAGTGCAATTGAAGCAGCAAGCTTGACAATTGACAAGAGCTTATACCTATTATTTTATGAGTACTAAATCTTTCCTACTTCTGGGAATATTAATAAAATAAATGTTATTTCATGTGAGGTGTCAGTGGCATATAAATTTGCTGTTTGATGCCTTTGCAGGTGCCGTTAGGAAAATCACTGTACAACTTCTTAGATTTTGGAGCAAACTCCGCCATTATCTGAACCTAGCCACTCTCTTTTGAGAAACAACTCTTGATTTGTTACTGATTTAGTAGAGACTGAACTCCTGACTGTGAATGACCAAATTACCATGCAACCTGAGCTGCTCATCTGTTCATCTAAGCTGAGTGGGTCTGACCCACTATAAAATAAAAGCCTTGTATGGAGTAACAACTAAATTTCTGTTTAAGGGTGAATAAAGAAAATACGAGTAGAATATTATCTTGTCAATATAATATTATTCAGTCTAAGAAGAAAATCCTACCATTTGTGACAATATGGATTGATAGTAAGGAAGTTATGTAAATGAAATAAACCAAACAGAGAAAGATAAATGATGCCTGGTTAACACAGCACTTACATGTGGAATCTTTGACAAAAAAAAAAAGTCAACTCAAAGAAACAGAAAAAGAAAGTGGTTGTCAGGTGCCTGGAGTGGGGGAAGCAGTGAGAGTTTGCTACAAGGTTGTAAACTTCCAGTAGCAAGATCAATCAGTTCTGAGGATCTAAGCCACAGCCATGGTGACAGTAGTTGATATTACTGTGTTGTATGATATGTTTTTGATAAGAGACTACATCCTAAACTTTTCCATAAATAAAAAGGCAACTTTGTGAAGTGAGGGATATATTAAATAACATGATTAAGGGAATTCTTTCATAATGTATGCATATATCAAAATATCATGTTATGCAATTTAAATATATTACAATTATATTTCTTAATTTTACCACTTAAAGGCGGAAAATATTTAATAGCAAAGAATTTTTTGACTAAGTAGAGGATAATTCAAATATAATCCAAAATTGCTGTTGAGTCAGAATCGTTAAGTATTTCCTATTTGAACGGGACTGTTTGCTGTGGTTACCTGTCCCCATTCGACCTGCGTACTACATCTTTGACAAGTAAATAGTCTGTTTTTTTAAGTCCTCGATTTCAGATAAAGAGGAGCCATAATCAGAAGGATGTAGATCATATAAGATGTAGGAATTTGAAGGCAAATGCTGTCATTGAATGAGACTTCTGTGGATGTTCAGATAGGAATGAGTATATTTTATATATGAGGAGCCTGAATAACAATTAAAAATGCAAATTTGTGTAGATTGCCTCATTTTCTTAAAAATCATTAATTTTCATTGTAGAATGAAACTTTGGGCAATACTTTTGCGGTATCTGCCACTGTGGACAAGGTGACAGTCTCACCCCTTGGCTCTGACCTTAACCATTTAAGTTTGCTTGTAGGAATGGTGAGCTAGTAGGCATCATACAAGAAGAGGTTAGAAATAACTTCAATGTCAGGGTTGACTTCATGCTCTACAATCATCAGGAAAACATGTGTAGGTTAGTAAACTGGTCCCCGAAAGAGAACAATAAGAGACTCAATCAAATCGTACCAGCAAGATGCAACCTAAAATGCTAATCAGCCAAACTGCAACTGACTCTAAAATACATATCTAGCATATTTTAAATCAGTCTAGCTGCTTTGATCTTTTAAATATAATCTAACCTTTATCTCTGGCTATTAATAAAATTTTCTCTTGATCTTCTGTTTCTTGTAGTGTTATTGAGCTGGGAACTCAAGAGTTGATAAGAGAACAATGACTTGCTTTGCAGGAGCAGTTTGCAAATAGTCAAGAAGCAAAACATCTGCGCTAAGAACAGACTCCTCCTAGCCCTCTTCCCTGGAATGTGCTGACACACCCACAGTTAAATTAGCTGAAATGCCTGCAAAGTGTCCTAAAAAAACTCCTCCAGTCTGCATGTTAGAACCACCTCTCTTCCTCTTTGAGACCAGCACCCTCTCAGTGCTTCCTGAGCCTGTACTCTGCTTATGCTCTCTTACATAAAGCTTTCCTTTCTCCGGTGCCTTGAGTTTATCTTGAAATTCTTTTCTATGACAAGCTCATAGGAGGGGCTGATTGGTAAGGGGATGAGGGTTAAAAAACTGGAAAGGAGGCAATGCTTTTCTGGGACTGAAGTCTCGAGGCTGGGTTGCATCCACTCAGGATGGAAACACTTGGGGAACTATAGTCTCCCAGCACTGGGAACTGGTGTCCCATCCTGAACCTGACTGGGTCCCCTGGCCTATACTCTCAGAGCTATCCTCCATGGTTCCACTAGTGACATTGTAAGTTGCATTTATTTAATTATCTTCTCTGAGTTTTCATGGTTTCTTAAATTAATGGATTGAGATTTTTAATTACTTTTGGAAAATCTCAGCAATATTATATTTGCTCTCATCTTCCAGAGCTCTTGATGTTAGACTTTCTGACTATAAGCTTCCATACACTATTCAGATGATATAGATTTGTAAAACCACTTAGAGAAATAGTATGACCTTATGTGATTAAGATACAGAAGTATATTCTATGAGCCATGATTCACATTCTTATTGTTATATACTAGTGAATCTTTGGTACCTGTGTATCAAGATACATAGGCAAAAAAAATGTGGCTATTACTCCTAATACATGAAAATGAGAAGTCATACAACTGTCTATCCATGATAAATTGGATAAGTCATTGATGGCATACCAAAACAACAAAACTATACAACAATGCAAATGAAAAGATAGCTCGATAAAGTGTTTAGTTTCTTGTTAGAAAATAAAAACACATATAGAAAGGTAAATTTGTTCAAGCATAATAGATATTCACTGTAATGTTTGTATATATGTGATACTCTGACTGCTGTTAAAAATAACCCAGATTAAATTGCAGTAGATGGACATTCAAATAAGCAGGTGGGAATATTTTACTTGCTAAGTGCTATGAAAATATGAAAGTGATATATGCCATGATATTATATAAATGCAATAAAAGCAAAGGACTATTTTTTGAAGTCTCTTTTGCCAAAAATATTTAGAATAAAGTAAAGATAGAAAACAAATCATCAGAAATATGTTGATTTTAAGATATTCTTGATGAAGTAGCAAATTATCCTTTCAAGCTATTTTCTTTCAAACTATTTTCCTATTCTAATTTAAAACTTATTTCTAGTTCAAAAAGTTGTTACCTCTTTTCCTTCTTTGATGATGATGTTGTATGCATTTATTCATAGGTCATTGTAAATTGGGCTTACATTTAATAATACTCCTTTATACAATTTTATAACTTTCTTCTTTGTATTTCAAATACTCTTGTTAGAAACAAGTGTTATTATAGCAGAGATTTTTCCTTTACATGGTCCGTATGTCAGATCATGTTGAGAAAACGTGATTTGAGATGTCGTAAGGGCAAGTACAATGCTGTTCAATAACACCTAAAATTCCCAAAGAAATGTTGGAAAACATGAATCTATAGGGTCTTCTATTAAAATAATTTCCTATGTTATACAGAAAGTTCTTTGAAATTTTAACAAGTTAAACGTTTTTTCTTTATCTAGAGAATTAATGATGCCACAGTAGCATCGTGGCAAAGTGTCTTCATTTTGTTTCCCCAAATTATCATAAATGAGTGACCTGAGGGGAAGACAGATAAAAGCATCAAAGTAAACCTCACGGTGATGAATTTAGAATTTGCTATTGCTGCCATCCAAAAGAAGAGAATTTCAAACAATGAAATCTAAATACACTGTGGTACGTATGTGCAGTACTAATTACAATGAAAATAGCAATGACTTCCTGAATAAGTTGTTGGTTCTTAAAAATGCATCTAGATTATAACTTCATTAATTAGAAGATATTAACATAGAACATGTATATGAAATGTACACGACTTCATAATTCTGAGGAATTTCTTATAATATTTTGTAAAAATAAATTACCTTAAAAATTTGGTTAATGATATGTTAATTTTTCATCTTATACTTTTTATAGACATACCCATACATAGTTTTTGTGACAAGTTTAGATAAAAGACTCTTCTAGATGTATCTTTGGAAGTTATTCAGTTATATACACATCAGTAGGAAGTGTAAAATATTAAACTCCATGAGTCTGTTTTCTGCACGAAGACACAATATCTCGTTTCTTCCCTTGCTTTCGGTTCACACCTTAACTGCCATAGAAATGACAAAAAGGCCTGTTTCAGTTTGTTGTTTTCTCAGATCAGGATAAATGAGTGACTTGAAGGATATAGAATCCCCAAAACTTGACAAAACAAGACAACCAGTTTGTTCTGCAACCGATTAGAAGTCTAAGCTGAGATCATTAGAGACAGGAAGTAACCCACAAAGGGCAAGAGACAGGAGATCACCGTTTGCTTAATTCTAAGGTGAACCTTGGTAGTGAGATCTTGGGACACATTACCACTGAGCTGCATCTTCTTGAGATGTTTCCACAGGAAAAAGATTAGCAGCAGAAAAGATATCAGGGACATAGTAAAGGGTACAAAGTTTGTTAGTGTGAATAGCACTGTATTTAAAATGTCTGCAGTGTTCTTCAGTTTGGTTTTCCAAGCGATATTCCTTTCATAGTCTTTCTTCTCAAGTATATATCACAGAATTCAACACAGTTGCCTGCCAATTTATTAATATTACCCAGAGCAAACCAATTCTGTAGAGTGCCAGAGCAGTAAGAATTACATCAGTTGAGGAGATCTTTCATCTCTTAACCCAGTAATGCCGTTCACAGCTAATGCCGTTCACCAGCACTATGAAGCCATTGACAAAACTTCCTAGAATAAATTCTATCATTACTAGGGTGAAGGAATGCTTGGTAGTAAAATCATCATGTCTAGAAGAAAAATAAATCAAGTCTTGTAAGCCTGTTTGGCAATAATAGGCAGAGACAAGGGAGCCCTTGGGCTCTTAGGTGAGATTTTATTGTCCCATGTGCAGGCCGGGAAAGCCCCTCTCTGAGAAGAGACAGAAAAGAACAATCTGAGGGAAGCTATGAGAGAGAAGCTTTTAAGGGGATAGTCTCTGACTAGCATGGAGGGGGCTAGAGGTGGAATTCCAGTATGGCCATCTGGCTGAGCTGTCGATTTAAGGGTAGGGAGTTGATGGACTGGAATGTTAGGCGAGTGCTGAGGGGTGGAGATGGAGTCCTTGAGTTCAGTAAATGGGAGGGGAGTTACACAGCATCTGGTCTTGCTTCAGACTGCAAAACGTTCCATTTCTCAAGCTGGGCTGGAAAGTGACAACTTTCAGTCCTTTTGTCTCCTATATCAAGTCTAAAATCACTGGTGCTGATTTAATAGTTTTAAACTCTAGGTGCATATGATACCTCCATGTCCAGTGAAGTTCATGTTTCTTTTAATTCTGTGACCAACATCAAATGGGAAAGCCCCACCAGGATATGCTAATTGAAGAGCTCAATGCTTTACAAAAAACTTTGATATTCCCTACTACTCAAATTAATTCCTTTTTATACCCTGTGTGTCTTTGCCATAGGCTGGGATATTTCGTAACTAATGTTGAACTGAGAACTGAATTCTCATTTGCTAGCAATGCAAATATGTTTTTCTATATCTTTCCTTGTTTAACTTCTTCATAATTTGTGCTCATCAACTTAATTGTTAGTAAAATTTTAAAAGTACAGAGAACATACAGTGAATGTTTAAATTATTAATTGCAAGTTGGTCATCACTAAGATAATCACTACGGATTTTTTATTTCAGTGTTAGATTTATGAAGTAAGAATCCAAGCTTTTCCCATAAAAAGCATCCAAGAATTTCTTGAGAATACCAGGAATACTCCCTCACACTGGTTGCTGATAACTAATACTTAACCAACAACTTTATTCATACACATACACACACACACACACACGTACACACACACACACATCATGGCTGAATTAGTGTCCTATCATTTCTAAAATGTACGATCAGTGTTAGGGATGTCATCAAAGTTTAAGTTCCCCTTCTCTCCCATGCATGTGTGTCAACCTACTATTAATAACTATCTATCATATCTCTTATGTTTAGCCCTTTTATAATGTTTCACTTTGGAATCTTTTCTATTGTAAAGTAGAACTTTTAATTTATTTTATTTAGTTGTTCATTTTGGTTGCCCTCTCACTCAATCTCCACCCCCAGGACATGAACCCAGAGCCTTGGGATGTATATGGACTGTGCCAACAGAAAGCAGCTGACCAAACAGCTACTCTACAGGGCATGCCATGAATCTCTTTAATATTTAAATATTAAGTTAATCAAAATATCCAGGAATTCTTCAAATATTCCTTAGGTTCTTCAGAACACTATATGATTACCATTACAGATTATAGAGTTTACCATATGTAAATGTTTCATTTTTTTCTGTTTAATTATTTTATCACTACTTAAAATGGTTCGATTAATATATGGTAAAATCAGTCTCTACTTTTGGATTTTGATCAGTTTCAGTTTTTATAAGAATTGTCTTTTGGTGGAGGGAGTCATATTGCCAGGATGGAGAATCCAGATTCTCTGTTTCTCTATCTCAGATAGAGACTCAGTTTTAAATACTCTCTGTCTTAGTACAGTCATCAGAAAAATGCAGATAAGGATGTTTTCCTTGTTCTGAGTAGTCTTTTTGAGGTGTTAGTACTTTCATATAAAGTTCTTTAAATTTTACCTTTTTGGTACAGAACAGGCATGAAAATTGTTACTTATTCATTTTATTTGTGTTATTTGATACTTCAGATTTAACCTCTGAGAACTTCCATGTATGAGAAAGAAGTAAATTTGAAGACAAGATTTCCACCTGAAACAATCAGAACTGAGGGAATATTGCTAAAAAAAAAAGTTTTACATTTATTGGAAAGCTGTATATGAAAAAAAGGCCAGTTGAACTAAAATCCAGCATGAGCAGAGTTTTCACATAAAGAGATTATCTATATATTTAATGCCATCCCTCTCAGAAGCTTTTTATTTTTTGCAGAAAGTGAAACTATTTCTAAAATGTATATGGAAATGCAAAGTACCCAGAAAAGAGATAAAGTTGGAGAACCACAGTTTCTGATTTCAAATCTTACTACTAAATGGTATTAATGTACTATAGTACTTAACGAAGCACACACATATCAAACATAATTGAGAGTTCATATTTATATTCATGGTCATTGACTTTTAAAAAGGTATCAAGGCAATCAGTGGGGAAATAATCATTTTATTCTCTTCAACAAAGGAAATTTGGACAATAAGAATCCACTTTCATTAAGATCATTTTATACCTTTATATCATAGCATACACAATTAACTAAAGGAATGAATACAGAATTTTAAATATTAGGAGTACAACTATAAACTTTAGAAGAAAAGACAGAAGTTTTGCAAACTTTTATTAGGCAGACTTCTTAGACAATATCAAAATCGTGAGACATAAAATGAATAAATTGAGATATGTGATTGCCTCAATATTGAAAAGATTTGCCCTGAATTCAAGGCTGTAGAGCTACAGTAATTAAGTCAATGTGATTCTGCTTTTTAATTATACAAATAGATCAATGAACAAAATAATCTAGTTATAGATTTATACATGTATGGTCAGTCCATTTTCAACAAAGGTATCAAATTAATTCACTTTAATTCATTGGGAAATATAATTCTCTTTAATGAATGATGCTGGAATACTGAATAAAGCATGGAAAAATGAACTTCAACCCTTACCTCATGCCATACAAAAGCTTAAATTGAGGTGACCATAGACCCAATTTAAAGATAAAATAATGCTTTTAGGAAAAGAATGGATATTTTTATAACCTTGAGATAGTCAATATTTTCTATTTAAACAGGCTTCACATTTTCATAGTCATAAGACTTTCTCATCTAAAAGAAACAAAAAGTATTTTCTTACTCTTATTCAAGTACATGTTATTTGACAGCCACCATTCCCCATGGTAGATTCTAGCTTTGTTTATTAAAAGATCATAGTTATGCATGGTGGTAATGATGTGTTACATAATCATACTATAGCTCAGCTGTGTGACAAAAGCCAAGTGTCTTCATTTCTTTATAAATGAACTAAATTTCTTGGCAACACCATAATGAGTTGTGGCAGAACTTTAAATTCCAATTAGAGATGAATAATTCTCTTCTGGTCCAAAATAGTCTTATTTAACCTAAAATTCCTTTTCAGGAAAATATTTAGTTGATTCCAAGTTCAAAACCACCACCAGGGACTAACTTTCCTCTCTTTTTTTTCCTCAAAGTTGTTTTATTTATTCCATTTTGATTCCTTTCTTGTTTTTAAATAGACATTTTCTCTTAAAAACATATATATTAAGCATATGCATGTAATTAATTTATGTATATATATAAATTTAGAAGATATCATCGAGAATTCCCATGTATTCTACACTGTTTCCATTTTTTTTAATATCTTAGTAGGGTACATTTGTCATAATTAAAGAATCAATATTGATACACTATTAGGTCATATTCATACATTATGAACTGAATGTTTGTGTCCCCACAAAATCCGTAGGTGTAAATCCTAACCCCTAATGTAATGGCATTAAACGGTTATGCCTTTGGGAAAGGATTAGTGCCCTCTTTAGAGGAGACACGAGAGCTTGCTCAGGCGTTCTGCTTTCTGCCATCAGAGATTACAACAGTGAATAGACTGCAGCTGGAGAGAAGACACTCACTAGAACCTCAGCACGCTGGCACAGGTTCTAAGACTATAAAAAATAAATGTTGTTTATGAGTCATACAGTCTATGGTACTTTTTATAGCAACCTGAACTGATTAAGACAATTACTATTAACTGATGACTATCCTTTCTTCAGAAGACTTGCTAATGGAGGAGGAGGAAAGTGAGGAGGTGGAGGAGTGCACCCTGATGGCCTAACAGATAAGGCCACTGGATGTAGTCTACATACATCCCAAGGACCCAGGTTCAAAACCTTGGGCTGGGGGAACAACCAAGATGAACAACTAAATAAAATAGCTAAATGTTAAAAAAAAAAAAAAAAACTTTCCTTTTGCAACAAGTATAGATCTAAAGGCTATTATGCTGAGTGAAATGAGTCAGAAGGAGAAAGATAAACATTGTATGATTTCACTTACATGTGAATATAAAGAAACAGGACTGAAACAATAGTCTCTGAACACAAGAGGGGAAAAGTGGGAGGGGAGCTAATGAACAAATAAAATACAAAAACAAACTATAGAATAAACTATATGAATAAGAATCAGCTGGAATAGGAAAAGGGTGTGGGCAAAGGGGGTGAGAGGGGTCAATTGCTGGGGATGGATGGAATTGGTCCTTTGGTGGTAAACACTATATAGTACATGCAGTACAGTGAATGTGCCCTACTAATGTAAGATATTAAAAATGATGAAACTTGATAGGGAATTATAATTTTGTACACCTGAAACCTACATAATGTTATAAACCAATGTTGTTTCAAAAATATTGACTAAATAAATAAATAAGGGCAAGGCTCAGTGCAGTTCACATACATCCCAAGGTCCCTGGTTCAAGCTTCAGGCAGGGGAAAACAACCAATATGAACAACTAAGTAAAGTAAAAGTGCTTCTTCCACCTCCCTCTTCCTGCCTGCCTGCCTCTGCTCTCCTTCATTCGTGCCTTCACCTTTCCTTTAAAAAAAAGGAGAAGAGTCTTAACCATTCTCCTTCACAAAATAATTTATGGGAATGGAGTAAATTCATGTGTGCCCAGTGAGTTAGAAAGGCCTCAACAGTGATGGCAAACGAACAGTACTGTTTTTATTGGATTTTCATATGGACAAGTATATATTCTCAATATAATAAAACCATATATTATCTTTCTTTCAAATGTTAATAGCATCATTAGTAAGTGAATTCTCCTACCTGCTTATTTGCATTTTCAATTACTGATTAAGTCTAGGTTATTTTTCACGGCAATCAAAGTACCATTATATATACAAACATAACCAAATATTACACTGAATATGTATATTGCATTAAGAAATTTACTTCTTTGCTTTATTTCTCTGTCAAAGAACAAAAAAACTTAGAGATCTAATTTCTTTAATTTATATTGTTGTACATTATTTTATTGTGTCAGAATACCATAGTTCATTTACCTATTTTACACTGGACATTTGTATGGCAGCTCAGTTACATCTATTAATTGTAGTAATGAAAATAGTTTTGCATATATATATACATATATATATGTATATGCTCTGCTGCATATGCATCAGTTTCTTTAGAGTTTAAAAATAAGAGTGCAATTAAGGGGGCTTAGAATATGCAACTTCACCTTAACCACATAATACCATACTGTTATGCTAAGTTGTTTTATCAATTTATAATCCTACAATGTATGAAAATTCCTATTGCTTCAGATCCTTCCCAAAAAGTAACATGAGGCCAGTTTTACAATTTTATATTTATATAAAGCATTATTACATTTATATTATACTTAACATTTTATAATCCTTTTCCTTCTAAATTTGAATTTATCTTTAGTTCAAAAAATGAATACTTGTTTTTACATTTCTAAACTGATTTCATTTACATTTATTCAATCACAGTCTACATTGTACTTATATTCATTAATATTCTATAGTACAGTTTACAACCTTTCTTCTTCAAGTCTCAAATACTTTTTTCTTACCTCAAAGTATTATTATTGCATAGATATTTCTTTTAAACAAACAGTATGTCAGATTACTTTAGAATATTGATTAAAGACATGTTGTAAAGTAAATACAGGGCTGTTCAATAATACATAAAATGACCCAATAAATGAAATGTTTTATATTGAAAATGAGCCTAAAAGTTCTTCCCTCTAAATATTTTCTCATGGAACACAGAAAGTCTTTCAACTTCTTTGAAGTTAAAGATTTTGCTTTTCTAATGTAAAATTTAAGATGGCACAGTAAACTCAAGGCAATCTCTATTAGCTGCTCATCTAAAATTATAACAGAGTGGCATGAGAAAAAGGCAGTTGAAAACATCATGAAAAACATATCCTGATACCTATGAATCTTAGAAAGAACAACGTGCTACTAGAGAAGAAACAAAGTCAATGATGAAGAAGAGGAGGAAGATTGCCACCATTTTGCTAGTTTACCAATGGAATACACATGTAGAGAAAGCCCCATCAGAAATGAATCCTGTAGTGTTATGTACAATTAAATAATTCTGGTCATAGCCAAGCTGGGAAGAAGGAAATCAGCTGATAAGATTTTCCAACTTTTGACCCATTCCACGCAGCTGACTTGTCCAATGATCCTATTTCCCAGCATCCCAAAGGTAAGTTCTTCTGTTGCCAGTACTAGAAAGGAGAACTTCATGCCAACTAACATTTCTTTGAAAGTATTTCTAATGTTATGCTACACTGACAACTTTATAGTTCAACAGATGCAGACTGACTTCTATTTATGTAGCTTTCAAAAAATGTTTTCATTGGAATTCCAGAAAGCACAGTCAAAATTCTCCTGGGTGATATTGTTCCAGATACCTTCACAAAGTGTAATTCATCATATTTGTATCATAATCCCCATGCTAAAACAAACAGGTCTATTAAGATATAAGAAACTTCACGAATACCTCTCATTCCATACAACCACTATAAAATTTCCATAGTAAATGCTAATGATATTTATTTCTCCTTGTCACTAACTGCAATTTTCCATTAATGCTAATGACTAAAAGGATGAAGGCAGGG
The DNA here is from genome assembly GCA_004363575.1 of Solenodon paradoxus. NCBI lineage: Eukaryota > Metazoa > Chordata > Mammalia > Eulipotyphla > Solenodontidae > Solenodon > Solenodon paradoxus. Next base: position 212,771 of record RJWH01001908.1, read on the forward strand.
ATAGCAAAATCAAATATGAGAGCTCTCCTGAGCTACATATTTGCATGCAAATACTTGAGATTTGAATAGTAATTGCTAGTAAATAAGTTTATAAAGGTCAACCATTAATGTTCATTCATTAATAAGATTCTCTTATCAAGTAATTTCATTGATTCAATATGATTTGTGCAAATAATTGATAAATTCTTTCCAATCAAAGAGCAGTCCCGAGTCCCAGAACAACTGCAAATAATATGTGCATAATAATGTAAGAGCTGATTTGGAAGTTATTAGTAAAAATATACTGGGACTATCAGTCAGCGACAAATGCTAAAGTAGGTGATCAATTTTGATTGTATGGGCACGCCCTGGTGAAGTAGCAGTTAGGTCCTCTCTAAGGGACACAGGCCACATATCCCTGGGGTCAAGTCCCAGTTTGGGGGGGAAACAACCAGTGCGAACAACCAAATGGACCTAAAATAAAATGCTTCTTTTTCCTCTCTCTTCCTGCCTGCTTGCCTACTCACCTTCATTCCTGCCTGCACCTTTCCTTTAAAAATAAAATATGATACTACAAGATTCACATTTAGTGTGAACTTGAATTCTTTAGAATTTATGAAGAAATGTAGGAAGAATGCAAAAGTTACGTAAGGACACGTACAAATTATCAGTGTAATATGAGCAAGCTACACCATGCTTTTAAACATAGGAGATTCTTTTGTTTTATAATAACATAACGGTTATTGCAATAAAATGTCACTAAGTATCCTCCAACTTCTACATGCCAAATGCTTTGCTCTCTTATTTCTTAGTTACAGAAAGACTGTTTCCCAGTCCCCCTTACAGGTGGTTGTGGCAATGTGACTGAAATCTGAACAAGGTCAAGTGAGTGAATATTTTGTGCACAATTACAGGTCTGTCCCCTGAAACTCCCCATGCATACTCCTCTGCGCATCTTTCTCTTCCCAGGCATTCGGAAAAGAAATGACTTTGGAAGCCACACACTAAAAATGGTATAATTTTGATCAGCCTGATTCCCAGGACAACTGCAGAGAGAAGGGTCCTTAGTCACAACAGTACTATTAAAAGAGAAAAACTAAATTTGTATTGTGTTTGAATCACTTTATGTTTGGAGCCTAAAGGTGACAGCATTTGTCTATCCAGTGTAAAACACGCATGGAAACTTTGAATGCACAGATTTGTTTCAAGGTCTTTGAATGGTGGTGGAACAGAATGGAGAAAACTATGCAACCTTCAGATTTTGTGATGGTGTCATTTTCACTGGTGTTCCTACCCCAAAAGAATTTGTTAACCCAGCTATATTAGTCATTAGAATGTTACTTTGACACAGTATTCCATGGGCTGACTTTTTAATTCTGGGAAGTCAGCAGAAAATAGAAGGGACATGAACATGCAGTGTAATGCTAATATTCTCCTGGGGAAGACAGATGATTAAAAACAAATAAATAGTCACGCCCTGGTAGAATAGCAGTTAGGTCAGTCACCTCCTGAGAAGAGCAGTCCACAGACATCCCAAGGACCCAGGTTTGCAACCGAGGTCCAGGGGGTGGGAACAACTAATGTGAACAACTAAATAAAAATAAAATAAAAATGCTTCTTCCACCTCTCTCTTCCTGACTGCCTGCTCACCTTCATTTTTGCCTGCACCTTTCTTTTAAGAAAACAAAAACCAATCAAAAAAAAAAATCAGAAGTGGAAATGATTTGCTTAAGGTTAAGTTGTATCAAAATTTCATACTAAGAATTAATCCAGACTTGCAAATTAAGTTGTTAAACAAGTTTATACAATTCTTCCCTATAATAGAATTTGTACCAATAATATATCAGCACATTTACTATTTCCATATTTACTGCAAAGTATCATAAGGCATGTTTTGAAGACATTCTCTATAATTATTGCATAGACATTACAGAGTACCTTAAAAATGAAAATATGTGAGGTATGGTCACAGAATTATGAACAGTGATCATTGAGTTATGTACCATAATATTCTAGAATTCTTTTAGGAACATTATTTCAAGATAACGAAGAACTGAGTATCTTTAACTGAAGTTTCAGAGGAATTATAGGACACAAGAAGGAGAACACAACTGGCAATTTAGGACCATCAGCAGTTTAAGGGGAAAATAAACAATTTGACATAAAAGCTCACTGCAAAAAAAAGATCTTCTAAATTAAAAAATTTAGAGAATTGACTTTCCTAACTGCATATGCACACTAAGCAACACTGGAGACAGATCATGATCATCTTTTTCTCTTCCTCATCATCATTGTAGAACTTGATTTTGTCTAAGCTTTTACCTACTTGTCTTAAATCTAATAGTCCAGTACTGTTTATGGTACATATATACAAAATTTGCTCTAAATATATTTGTCACTCCTGAATTTTATTGTGTGCCTCTTTTCCTAACAACAGTTCTGATTTTTCTCTATTAACCAAAGTAAAATTTCATGATGGAATAATACCTATTCCAAACACACATCCTCAATGTGTGATTTAGAATAGATATCAGTACCAACCACATGACAGTGAAATCTAAACACACTGGTAGATATGCGTGGTACCAATGGCAATGAATACAGTGATTGTTTCCTGAGATAAGTTGTTGGTTCTTAAATATACATAAATATATGTATATATTCTTTAATTAAAATATAACATTGATATATGATATGCATATGGTTTCATAATCTTGAGAAATTTCTTATACTTTGCAAAATTCAATTGCAACCCTGAAAAATTTGATTAATGGGATGTTACCATCTTTCTTACATGTTTCATAAACAAGCACATTCATAGCTTTGGTGACAAGTTTAGATAAAAGACTTTTCTAGTTAGTTCTTGACACCACTCAATTAAATACACAGTAGAAAGTATTAAGTGTTGGACTCCATGAGTTTGTTTTCTGTATGAAGATACACAACATCCAAATTCCTTCCTTGCTTTCCATTGGCAACTCAGGTGCCACAGAAATGATAAAAAATAAAAGGGGGCCCTAGCATCTTGTTTCCTAAAATCAGAATATATGAGTGCCCTGAAGGATAAAAGACTAAAAAGTCCTGACAAAATAGGAGGACACATTTGTTCTTCAATCCATTAGAATTCCAAGTTGAGATCATTAGAGACAGGAAGTAACTGGCAAATAGCAAGAGAAAGGAGTTCACAGTTTTCATGGTTCTAACGTGGACCTTGCTGCTGGGATCTTGGGATCCATTACCACTGAGCTGCCTCTTCTTGAGATGTTTCCACAAGAAAAAGATTAGCAGCAGAAAAGATGTCAGGGACATAGTAAAGTGTATGAAGTTGTTAGCGTGAATAGTCATATTTGAAAGGTGTAAAGTGATGTTTCCTTCATATTCATTTGTCAGTATATTTTTATCTATGATTACCACTGCAAATTGAGAAAACAAAAGGACTAAACTCCCCAACAATATCATAAGGAGTACACTCTTAACTCTCCACTTAAGGTAAAGAAATGCAAGATTAGAGAAATTAGCTATCTTGAGCAAATAAAAGATGCTGAGACAGGTAGCAAGCCAGATACCAAAATGGTTACTTATTACCCAACCAATATGAATAATAACTTTTACTTGTAAACTATATACTACATAATTAAACATAGATGCATACCAATTTATTCATATTACCTAGAGCAAACCAATTCTGAAGAGTGCCAGAGCAGTGAGAATTCCATCAGCTGAGATCTTTTGTCTCTTGACCCAGTCAATGCAGTTCACCAGCACTATGAAGCCATTGACAAAACTTCTTAGAATGAATTCTGCCATTGGTAGGATGGAAAAAATGGTTGATATTAAAGTTACCATGTCTAGAAAAATAAAAGCCAAGTGTAATACCACAGGCTGAGATCCCTAAATATTCAGACATTCAGTTCTAGGTCAATTGATCTCTGGATATGCAAGAAATTCTTTTTTTTCTTGCAAATTCTGTGAGCAGTGTCCAGAAGGAAAGCACCAAGCTATGCTAAAAGAAAAACTTACTGTTGTTTTTATTTTTAAAAAAATCTTATTCCCAAAACACCTCAAATTAGTATCTATTCATACATCTTATGGCTGGAATATTTTATTACTCATGTTTATGTAAAAATTGAAATCTCATTTGTTCGAATGCATATAAACACAGATTGTCTTTCATTGTTTTGCTATTGTTTTCCTTGTTTGACTCCTGTGCTCATCAACTTTATCTATCATTTAGGAAAATTTTAATTCCCTACAATGACTATATAATAAATGTTCAAAAAAATCGCCTTTGTTCCTAACTGGCAGGCAGAAAGAGAGAGGAGGAATAAGTATTTTTATTTAATTTTTTAATTTATTTGTTCATTTTGGTTATCCCTCCTGTTTCCTCAGACTCAGGATGCAAGCCCAGGTCCCTGGGATCTATGTAGGCTATGCCCATTTGGAGGCGGCAAACCCAACTGCTACTCCACCAAGTCACCCTGGATTTTTGCTTTTCATGTTACATTAATGCAGAAAAGAACCTAAGCTTTTCCTGTAAAGGCATCTGGTTTTCTTGGGAACCCCAGGTAGCACAATAATCTCTAAAGGCTGATTGCTAATAACTAATATTTAATTTTAATTTTTACAAACTCATAAGCATGCAGACCCCATTATGCTTGAAAAGAATTAATGTCCCTTAATTTATAAAATGGAAGGTGAATTATAGGCAGGTCATTTTGTTGTAAACCCACTTCTTCTCCGATCCAGTTTCTTCTACATATATCAATAGTTATCAAACATATATCCCATATTAGAACTTTGACAAAGTTTCTCTTTTTGAGTCTATTTATTATTGAAATATTAATTATTTAATGGAAATACTCAGAAATGTTATAAATATTCCTGGAAACATGTCTAGACTTCTCAGTATCGGAATATTTTGTTTTATTTTCTTTAATTATGATTTCTTAATGTTTTCAAGATTAATAACTGTTAAAATTAGCCTCTACCCTTAGTTTTATTCAGTGTAAATTTTTATAGTAAATTATTTTTAGCAGAGGAGCTTGCCACCATGGAAACCCAGTTTCTCTGCTTCATAGAGCTCTGATCCTGGACTCTTTTCTTAAATCTGCCCACTGCTTCAGCATAATCATCAGTAAAAAGCAAACGATAATAGTGTCATCTTCCACTGATCTTTTTGAAGAGTAAGTATACTATTTGCCTAAAGTGCTTTCAATTATGCATGTCTGGCTCACAACAGGTAGGGAGGATTGTTATTCATTATTCATTTGGACCCCATATTATTGATACCTCAGAGTTAACCTGTGACAACTTCCTTTTATAAGTACAATGTAGCAGGTGGAAAAAAAAAAAAAAAAAACAAGATTCCCTCCTGCAACAACTAAGATAAGAGGAATAAACTATGAAATTATATTTTAAATATATTTCAGAGCTGTGTAAAGAGAACCAACTGAACTAAAATATAGGTAAAAGGAGAGTCTTTGAAAGTGAAAACGATCTATTTATTTACTGCAATCAATATCAAATCACAGAAGGCTCTTTATCAAAAAGTGAACATGTGTATGGAAAATACAGAACACTCAGAATCGAATTTTTTTAAAAAGAATACATTTGGAGGCTTACACTTCCTGATTTCAAAGTTTGAACAAATCTGCCTTTATCAATATGTGTGGTACACACATTAACAATACACATGTACCGATGAAACACAACAGAAGTCATAAAATAAGATTCATCATCATGAACTGATTTCACAGAAGGTCCCATGTCAATTCAATGGGAAATTATTTTCTTCAACAAAAGATGCTTGAACACTGAGATATCTACATGCATAAAGTTGAATTTAGACCTTTATTTATACCAATTGCAAAAACTAAAGCAAAATGTCTTCCTGTTTGACATGCTAGTGAGGCTGCAGTGGTAGTTGCTATTCTCTGAGCTTTGTGATTCCACCCAAGAATGACAAAAAGAAGAAAGGTTGCCAGATGGTCATCAAGAAAGATAAAGACCCAGTGAACAAAACTGGGACAAGGCCAGAAAGAAGAGGTCCAAAGGCAAAGTTTGGGACAAGCTCAATAACCTTGTCTTGTTTGACAAGGCCACTTAGAACAAACTCTGTAAGGACATTCCCAGCTATAAGTTTGGAACCCCAGCTGTTGTGTCTGAGAAACTAAAGATTCGAGGTTCCCTGGCCAGGACAGTCCTTCAGGAGCTCCTTAGTAAAGGACTTATTAAACTGGTTTCAAAGCACAGAGCTCAAGTAATTAACACCAGAAACACCAAGGGTGGAGATGCCCCAGCTTCTGGTGAATGTGCATGAATAGGTCCTACCAACTGCACATTTTGAAAAAATAAAACTTTTTAAAAAATAATAATAATGTAAAATGGATCATTACCCTAAATGAAGAGATAAACCTCTCAAACTTTCAGAAGAAAATGTGGGAGAAAAGTTTTATAAACTTGGATTAGGCCTCTCTTAGATACAACACCAAAGGCAAGTGCATCAAATTTTAAAATTAAGAAAGGATGCACAGTCTGGTGGAGTAGTGAGTAGTGGTTAGGCCCACTGCCTCCAACCATGTGCAGTCCACATATATACAAGGACCTGGGTCCATGTACTGGATGGTTGGGAGTAGGGAGGGGTATGGAAACAACCAAGATGAACAGCTAAATACAATAAATAAAATACTTCTTCTCTCTCTTCCTGCTTGCCTCTGGTCTTCTTCAATCCTGCCTGTGCCTTTCCTTCAAAAGAAGTAAATAAATAAATAAAATTAAGAAAGTGTACTACATCAAAATTGAAATTTCTCACTCTGAAATACATGCTTAATTTCAAGGATATAGAGCTACCATAATTAAGTTAATGTAGTTCTGCTATTTGCTTATACAAGTAGATAAATGGATAGAATAAAAAGTTTAGTAATAGATCCACACATGTATGCTCAGTTAATTTTCAACAAAGGCACCAAAATAATTCATAGTGTTGCAGCTCTCCCTGGGACAAACCAAGCGGGCACTCTTTGGAAGTATTTTAGGCCGATTTATTACACATGGGCTTAGCAGAGATCCTTCCCCAAAGGCTGAGCATGGATGGTACACTTATAAGGGTACACTTATATAGGTTAGAAGAAGCGCAGGAGAAGAGAGGTGCAAATTAGAATGGGGATTACAAGTATAAACCCAAGTTAGTCATTTGTATTCTACACATGGGCCATACACACACAGGATTCAATTTGCAAGGCACGTATTTGCAAGACACACACAAGATTCCGCTTGTAGGCAATTAAGGAAGTTCTTTATCTGCTGGTGACTTGTCTATGGCATTCCACTGAGCTCAATCCATAGAATGTTATACGGCTCTACTAGCTTAGTGGTTTCACGTCTGTCTTCACAGCTGCTGGAAGCGTCAGGCAGGCTTTTTCCCTCACAATGGGAAATACAATTCTCTTCAATAAATGATTCCAGAAAGCTGGATGACAGTATGGGGGGGGGGGGGAATCAACACTTATCTCACAACAAAATGAATGAGGTGATCACAGACCCAAATATAAAAGATAAAATATCTTTTATCAGAAAAAATAGCTATTAGAAAAATTATTTTTGTGACCTTGGGATAGGTAAAGATTTCTTAGCTAGGACACATACATGAATGAACACACACACAGAGCCTACCAAAGAGAAAAAGACAGCAATGAATCAGAATTCATGAAAAGACACTATCAAGGAAATGCAAATGTCATAGAATGGCAGATAGATTTTTAGATAGATAGGTGATAGATAGATGATAGATAGATATGATTAGAGTCACAATAATAAACAATTTAAATTATCTCAAAAGCAAGCCTATTCCTCAATACTCTGTGATACAAAACCAGTGACAACACTCACTAAAGGTAATTTGACTAGTATAGTTGAGGCTTTTCATGAAAATTTACCATGAGAGCATCTGAATACCTTTTAAGTGTTAAAAACCACATTATATTGCCCTGATGCAGGAACAATGCATTCATATTATTCTCAATATATAAATGCATATGTGTTTATATATATATATGTGTAGTTACAATTTTTATGTATGTAACTACACTAAATATTCCTGTAACTCTAAGCTAAGAAACCAAACATTTCAATGTAAGGAAAGTGAGCAAAATATTTCAACAGCAAATCCATTAGACTGATTAAGATTTAAAAGATGGTCACACCAGAGAACAACTGTTTCTAATAAAGTCAAACACACATATTCCCTACTCTTCTGTTCCACTCTTATGTATCTACTTACTCAAGATGAGTAAAAACATATGTCCAAGACCAAGTTTTGTGTGTGTAAGATTAACAAAATACAGGATATTCATGGACCAAATACCACTTGCCAATAAAAGAAATAAACTGCGATATATACCATAATATGAATTGTTTAAAAAATTATGATGAAAGAAAAATCTAGATTAAAAAAAGAACACATTCTCCATAAGAAGTAGTATTTCCAGAGGCAGACAAGTTGTAACACTTGCACAATGATAAGCGCAGGTTTTTGTCATTGTAAAGAGACATACAGAGAGCTTACTGCCTTACGACTTCAGTATTGGCAGAGAACAAATATAGACAACAAAATTCACTAGTACAAAAGCTCCATTTTTTTTTTTTTAGGAGAAGCATATATTTTTTCATTTTTATTTATTGTATTTACTTTTAAAATCAAAGGCTGTGGAAGGTACTGGCTGGTTAGTGGAGATTGTGAAGGAAGCTGAACTGTCTCCAGGCGGAAGTTCTCTCACGATCAGATAACAACGGATTGCCTCCGCTAGATACAGGAGGCAGAAGGCTTAGTAGCTAATGTTTACTGTCTTTCCTTGTTTTGCGTAATTTCATTATCTCCTTGTAACTGGCCCTGTAAAATAAATCAAGGAGCCTAGGTTGAGGACACTGCCCTTCAACCAGAGAGCACAGTCCCACCTGCGCCCCAGCCCCCGCCCCCCACGCTTTTCTAGGTGCATGTTTGTCTGTTCTTTTTTAGGCTCCTGTAGTCCCCTCCAGGTAACCCTTCGAACAGCCGAGGGGGCAGCGGCAGGACTGGGGTCCCTACTGATACTGTCTCTGTTATTTGTGTTTTACTGTTGTTGTTTGTTTATGGGTTTAATGTCTGTTTTGGTTTAGCAGCTGCAGTAAAGATAGTGATATTTGCCAGATTCTTGGTATGGCGCTATCTGGTCGTCATGTGCAGTACTAGTTGATTATTTGCCAACTATAAAAACCCAAAGGAGCATGGAAAGGTTTTTCTTTATGCCCCAACAATTTGGAGAGCTAGCCAGGAGACCTAACAAAAGGCTGAATACTCGTTCTCTATGAGATTCCAACTTGTTCTTCATCAAGAACCAAGACTTCTGACAAAGCTGGTAAAGCAAAGATTTTTATCATGTTATATTCCTGATCTCTAGTTCCCTCTACAGACATCAAAAGGAAGCAAAGTGGGTAAAGAAAGCATCAGAAGAGACCTTGAGAAACATGCATACACCTATAAACCAACAATGAACCTAAATCTTCTCTTCAAGAAAGGTTAAGTGCAAACTCCTTTTAGCTATGCAGCCTACCATTGGAGAGGACTTGCAAACTAAAAGGAACCTTAAATAAGGACATTTGGAATACAGTCAAGCTTGCCATTCCTCAGTTTCACCTGGTCTCTAAACTAGACGCCTCTCCAAATCTTGTAAGCTACTTGTATGAACTGTAGAGTTTAGTGGCTTGAAATGTCTGCTCTTCTAACCCCTTTGAATTATCAGTCCCTGATTAGCCGGGAGAAGTTACAAAACACTGACTTCCACCTCAGTGCCCTTCAAAAATGAAGAGCTGGGGACAGAAGAGGGGCTGACCCAACTCTCAACCTGGGAAGTCAAAGAACTACTAGGACTGACTTAAAGGTGATGCCCTTCTAGAACATGTGCAAGAGCGATGCAGCATGAGAAAGGAAAGAAAGGCCTGTGAAGTAAACTTGGAATCTTTCCCAGCAACCCACCGACCAACTGCCACCCACTTTCTCAGTGAACCCCAATAAAACCCCCTGAGTAGAGCATTCAGGTAGGCAGTGCTTTATCATACTGCCCCCTTATTCATACAAGTCATAAGACATTTCCATTTAAGGAAAAAAAACACCTTAGCATACATAGTTTGCATTTAATAAAATGCTCCCACTTTAGTGTATAATTCAATGATCTTTAACAATTGCATACTCCCTTGAAACATTAACCACAATCAAGTTATAGCACTATGTTTTCGCCCCAAAGGTATTTTATGCTCTTTTGCAGTCATCTGCCAAACAACCACTTCTGGGCTTTCTTAGTTGTGCTGTTTTAATATTTTATACAGATTAAATCATATTGTCCCAAAAAAAGCATTCTTCTTTGTCGAGCTCTTTCTTCAATCATCATAATTTTGAGACAAGCTGATATTATATTATTTATAGTAGTTTATTTCTTGTATTTTTGTTTTGTTTTCAAAGCTCCTTCTCTGACTCTGAATTTCTTGGCTTTCTCATCTGCTTAAATAGATCTTTATATTTTCTGTCTATCCATTTCAAAAAGCTCCACCTGGGTAACCAAGGATAATCTCCATCTCAAGGTTAACAACCCTAATTCTATCTGCAACCTGAATTGCCTGCTGTTTAACAACATTCCCGAGTCTTTGATGAAGATGTGCATATCAGGAGAGACCATAATTATACTTAGCAAAGGAGGAAAGACCACTATATACAATAAGGGTAACATCGTTGATCAGGAGTCCTATCTGGATGAGACAAATATTCAGGTCATATGAGGGTACATGTGGGCAACATAATTTATTCTATTGCTAGTACAGAGGTTGAGAAACGTAAGCTAATTTTCAAGACTTATATTTGGGGTTGGCCAGAGCCGTCACATGCTTCTAAATCTAGTCATTCAAGAAGCTATCTTATTACTAGAACTTTCAGTTCTATAAGTCATATATATGTTTGAATTGCTTGTCCTTGACCTAACACTGAATTATCTCTGACTCATATAAGGCAATTCATGCTCTGCATCTCCCTTTGAACTTGTTTTTGAATTAAGTAGTCATTTTTGGAAGTGTAATCTGCTGTCATTGCTATTTGTTTTCCTTTAAGCATCATTTAGCCCTCTGTTGGCCATTCTTCTCTTCTATCTTACTACCTAAAATTCCTTTAAAACTTTATGAACTTAAAAAATATTGAATATAAGTATTTTTAGTATATAGTACAATGAACCTTCTGCATATACAAAAATGGTATATGTGGTATCCATGTAATAATTATAGGGAATATCTTCAAGATCTGTTTATTATACTCTTGTAGAAATGATCAAAGAGAAGATGTGTTTGCATATTATTAATATCAAGTTTTATTATAGTAAAGAAATGTATAACTTTGTTCAACAACTTTTCATATCTAATTCTTAGTATTATGAAATTTTAACAAGATTATCCAAACTTTAAGAGAAATAATTTTCACATCTGACCTACGTATTTGCTTTAAACCACCTGTCTCCCTTAGAATAATGTTAACAATATAATATGTCTGCCTTGTTGTCTGCTCTCCAAGGCATAAAAGCCACTCCACGAAATAATAGCCAAAATTATATTCTTCACTTTTCTTTTTTAAGAAAATATGCTGACGGGGATGAAGGAAGGTACAGGCAGGCAGGCAGGCAGGCAGGCAGGAAAAGAGAAGAGGAAAAATCATTTTATTCATTCTATTTAGTTGTTCATCTAGGTTCCCCAGATCCAGCACATGAACCTGAGTTCTTGGGATATATGTAGCCTAGCCCAACCATTAAACCAGGATATGTCTAAAATTATATTCTAGTGATTAAATAAATTGACAAATAAGCAACATTAGGATTGGAAAATCAAAGGGGGAAAAAAGCATTATAATCACAAAATTTGCAGGTTGCCTGGTTCTCTTCCTTCACCATTCAAATGCACTTTAAATTTCAATTTCTGTTTTACAGTGGGTAGACAAAATGCTGTCACAGATTGTCTTGAAAGTGTACATAAACTCCATCTTGTTTTTTTACAAGTATTTTGTCTGAGGAGCCTTCGCTATGCAGTTATCTGGGGAATCGGGTAGACCAAAACGATGCCATCTTTAGCAAGTGATATGCAATATTACAATCTAAGATTCATCTCCTCTCCAGACAGCTGGGAGGCAAAAGGCATATGGAAAAGTTTTCATGGGGAGTTTTGTGGGATAGAACTGTAAAAGGTGTTCATAATTTCGACTGACATGACGTTGTTCATATTTCAGTCACAATGCCACAACCATCTATATAGAAGACTGGGAAATATGGCCTCTCTATAATCCAGAAATAAGAGAGCATTGCATTTAAGACATAGAAGTTATAAGACACTTAGAAACATATCAGTGTTCACAATGCAATAGCCAATAAATTATTGTAAAGCGAAAGAAATTTCTCTGTTTAAAAGCATGTATGGTTTGTTCACATCACTTTGATAATTTGTACATGCTCTGACATCAGGCTTAAATTCTTGATTTCGTCATAAACTCTAAAGAATTCAGTTTTACATTAAACGTTATTTTCATATAATCATAATTGATTATCCACTGGAGCATCTGTGACTTTTTCATGAATATTCTCAATACATTTTGCTTATTATTTTTTATTTAGTCCTAGCAGTACTATGTACAAATTATTTATAGTTGCTTTTTCTAAGACCTATTTGAAGTGGTAACATTTTCACTAAATTATCTAGAACTCATAATGGATCAAAAAAATTATTTGATCGGTGGAAGGATCTTACTAATAGGTAACAACTAATGACAGAACAATAAATGTTTTCTAGCAATTCTCTCCAAATATAATATATTTGCATTAAAGGAATGGTTCAGGGGAGAGGAAAATACAAATTAGTAGAAAACAATCTCTCTCATATTTGCGTGTTTACATACCTGACTTAATCCTTTCAGTCATTAGCACGGATGGAAAATTGCAGCTGGTTCCTAGGATAAGTGGACATTATTAGCATTTACTCTTGAAATTATATAGTAGCTGACCATAAGTAGTAAGAAAGTTACGTACGAACCTTTGTATCTCTTAACAGAACTGTTTGGTTTAGCACTAAGATTACAAAACAAATAGAATGAAATACAGTTTGTGAAGATATTTGGAACTATATCACTTAGCAGAATTTTGGCTGTGCTTTCTGGAGTTATGATGAAAACATTTATTGAAAAGCTCATAAATGGAAGTCAGTCTGCATCTGCTGAACTATAAAGCACAACATTAGAAACACTTTCATAGAAATGTCAGTTGGAATAAAAGTGTCCTTTCTGGTACTGGTAACAGTAGAATGTACCTTAGGAATGCTGGGAAATGGATTCATTGGGACTGATCAACTGCATGGAATGGTTCAAAAATGGGAAAATTTCATCAGCCAATTTCCTTCTTACCAGCTTGGCAATTACCAGAATCATTCAACTGTGGATAACACTATTGGACTCATTTATATTAGGGCTGTCTCCATATCTGTATACTGCTGGTAAACTAGAAAAAGTGATTACTGGTCTTTGGATACTGTCTTGATTAATTTAACTACTTGGTTTTCCACCTGTTTAAGTATCTTCTACTTCCTTAAGATCGCCAATTTCTCCCACTTCATTTTCATCTGGCTGAAAAGGAGAATGAATTCAGTGGTACTTGTGCTTTTCCTGGGATCTTTGTTCTTATTGTTTGTTAACCTCTTAACACGAAATGTTCTCACTGAGTCGTGGATGAATACCTACAGAGTATATGAAAGAAACGACTTTGCATTTAGATGGAAGGAACAGTTTCTATGTAAAATACCTTATTCCGCTTAGCTTGACCTATGTTATTGCCTTTCTCCTGTCTCTGACTTCTTTGCTTCTTTTATTTCTGTCCCTATTGAGACACACCAAGAATTTAAAGCTCAGCACCACAGGCTCCAGGGACTTCAGCACTGAGGTCCATAAAAATGCCATGAAAATGGTGACAACCTTCCTCCTCCTCTTTATCATATACTTTACTTCCACTTTAATTGCAAATTGGATTTTCCTTGAAGTAGAGAGCTCTGAGCCCATAATGTTTGTCACAGTGTTTTCAACTGTCTTTCCTTCAGGTCATGCTTTCCTTATAATTTTGGGAAGCAGCAAGCTAAGACAGAGTGCCTTGAGAGCTATGTGTCATCTTAAATTCTCCAGAAGAAAAGCAAAACCTTTGAATTCATAGTTCTGGAGAAAACTTCCTGTAATCTGTGAGGAATACTTCCAAGAAGACCTTCTAGGCTCATTTTCAGTTTCAGTTTCTTTCATCATTACATGTACACAGTATTCAAATTTCTCATACAGCATGTCTTTAAATGTATTTTCTAAAAGTGATCTGACATGATGTTTAGTTAATGGAATTACCTCTGCTATAACACTTGCTGATAAGAGCACTTGAGACATAAAGGTTATAAACTACAATAAATGTATATATAATGTACAATGAATATGAAAAAAATGTAACAAAATCATTTTTTGAAAAAAATTCAAAATTAGAATAGGAAAAGTGTTATTAAATGTTATATATGTATAATATTTTAATAAATAAAAAGTATAAATTCTGGCATTTGCAACATGAAACTGGAAGGCATTATGCTTAGTGAAACAAGTGATGCAGAGAAAGACAAATACTACATGGTATTTGCTTAAATGTGAGATCTTAAAAAAATGTCAAACTTTAGAGAATGTTGTTGCCAGGGGTGGAGGAAAATGGGGTAAATTTGGTGGAGGTGAACATTGGTAAAGAGTAAAAACCTTCAGTTAAGTCTGAAGATCTAATATATGTAGTATGGTGACTAGTTAATAATAGTATTATATGTAGTTGAAATTTGCTCAGAAAGGTGAAATTAAGCATTCTCACTTTACTTGAATTGATGTGTTTGTTAACTCAATTGTGAGACTCCTTCTACAATGTATATGCGTATCAAATCATACTGTACACATTAAGTATATTAAAATTTAGTCAATTGTTCTTCAATAAAACTGAAAAAGGAGAAAACAGTATAAAAAAAAGATGCAGAATAGTGTACTATCTATTATCTAAGAAAGGGTAGAAGTCCTCCTAATTAAAAATTAGTTTTTAAAAAAGTTCACCTATTTGGAAAGAAATAGAGCAGCCAGGACAGAAGTTACAATTTCTCTGAATACACTCTCTTTTGAAGGTTCTGACTGGTACCATGAATACTCATTATATCATAACTAATGAAGTTAAATCAAAATTTAATGACTGAAAAATCAAAAGCAAAATAAAGCAAAGGAGTTTGGTGGATGGTTTAACCATCAAGAGGAATTCTATCAAATGATGCTAAAACATGGTAATTTGACTTTTAGCTCCAATAGGATCTATTCTAAAACGAGGCAATTTTAAGTTTTCAATAATTGTTACTAAAATAACCTGTGTTCTTAATTCATTTGAAACCATTAACACACAAAGATGCACACAATCATGTTCATTCTTTATTTTGAGGGAGCAAGATATTCAGCATTACAAAAAATATGAAATTTGAATAGGAAAAATTATGGACTCATTGAAAAAAATTTGAAGAGTACATTCTGGTATTTTAAGCAAAAAGACATTTGAATCTTCTATCATTGAACACATGAGATTCAAAGCTAAGCCTCAAGCCATATTGTATTGGGTATTTTTCTATATACCTGGAGAAAAGAATCTCTGATGTAGCAGCTAATGGTTTGCTTCTATATGATGTCTGATGCTGGAATATGAAGTCTTGATCCATAAACTGCACTGTCACCATGACACCTAATCATTGGTATCATCTGATAGTTTGTTTTCCTTTCAACGAATTTTACTAAAGCTGCATAAATATTTCCACTAAACTTTAGTTTCTACATGAGATGGTGGCTGAATTCAATTTGCTAGCATGCAAATATGTGTCACACTCTTTCACTGATTTGTCCTTTTTCTCTTAGACTTGGATCATTTGGAACCAATTCTTGTACTCTGAATGTCTATTGGTCAAAATCCTTAAAAAAAAAAAAAGAGAGAGAGAGACTTAAGAACTTGCCAATATACTTTGTAGAACAGCTGCAGATTATCTTTAAACTTTTCCAAAGCATCATTAAAGGTAATATGTCATTAAAAAGTACTAACCTGTTGTGCCCTGGTAGCCTAGCAGATAAAACCACCGGACAGTCCATACACGTCCCAAGGACCCAGGTTCAAGACCCAGGGTTGGGTGAAACAACCAAGATGAACAAGCAATAAATAAATAAATAAATGTTTCTTAAAAATAGAAGTACTAAACTGGGAATATACAGTCAAAAATAAGAAAATAAGGTGTGCCCTGGTGAAGTAGTGGCTTGGTCAGTTGCCTTCAGCCGGTGTAGTCCATATACATTTCAGGGATCCCAGTTCATGTCCCGGGTCCACAGGAACAACCAAATGAACAGCTAAATAAATGGCGTGTTTCTTTGTCTTCTCTTTCTGCCTGCTTGCCTCCTCTTCATTCCAACCTGTGGCCCTGCTTTAAAAATAAATAAGTAAATAAATAAGGAAATAAGATTCAGAAAGGAAGGCCAAGTCAAGATTCAAAGAAGTGACATACTATGGTGGCTCAGGTACTAAGTTGGCAGCTATGTTACATACCACGTAAACAAAGCCCAAGGACCTGGGTTCAAAACCTGGGCCAGAGAGAACAACCAGAAATAAACAAATGAAAGTGTTTCCTTCTCCTATTTCTTCCTTCCTCCCTTAAAATGCTTCTTTCTTCTATTCCTCTCTTTAAAAGAAAAAGGGAAGAATCAATGAAGTATCATTTAGAGAAATGGTTTAAGACATGTTATTGTTGACAGCTTATGTGTCTAATTGGTATGAAGTGTCAAGCAGTGATTCAAATCTAAAGATCAAGTAAAATAATAAAAACCACAACCATTTAAAATAATAATCTTATTGCACCCTCCACTGCCAGTTTCACCTGATGGAAGTCTTTCATCAGTTCTAGAGTATTCACTAAGTAGGCGTTGGAACTTCATTACTGCTCTGTTATGCCTTTCCTTTCCCAATGGAATAAGACATCAACATAGCCATGCTCTCAGTACATGACTGCTAGTTTCCCAGGAGTTCAGAATGAAAGACAAGGTTTTCATGGAGTTAACTAAACTGAAGGGCTCTAGGGGGAGGGAAACCAAAAGATTGATGTAAGTGAGTATGAATCTATAGAATCTCATGTAATTGGAAATGGATGATCCAGAGACTTAATAACTCCGTGACTCTGAAAACCTGTTATCTTTCAATTTTCGGAAAGAGCAGACCATATTTATATACTGACACTATGCATCCTATGTTCTCAAAGTCGTCATTCACCTTGTACTACTCTTCAGTCTCTACACCGGTATTTTAGAAGCCATCTTAAGTGACCAGTAACCAATTCCTCTAAGTGTTGTCTAGTTGCTCAGCTGTTACAGCAAAAATGCAAAGGAAATTAAGTTTTACAGATTTCATAATGGTATGCAATTTCTATCAATCTTGTCATTGGTAGATATAGTCTCTACAATACAGTAATTGTGCTTTCAGTAGTAACTATAGTTATTCAGAGTAGGCTGAGAAGGGGGATATTTAAACAATGCTTTTCAGAACTAGTTATGGTTCGAGGTATCATTTCTAAATAGCCCATGAACGTAGAGGTTGTCTTTGATGAAAACATACAGGGCTACATAAAAGTTTAGTTAGAAGGGGGAGATTACAGAAGGTAATGAAATGTGCATCAGTTAAACACCAAGCTATGGCTAACCACAAGATCCAATGTTACCCTAAGCTCAGTATTTGAAAGTAGATGTTCATAATATTCCAAGCCTTAGGGCCTAACCACAGGTTTCACATGAGCATGTCCCTGTATAAATGACAGAATCTTCCATACCCAGTCTTGAATTCTCATGGGTTTACATAAGTGAGAATTTGATACTATTATAAAATACCACAAAAAAGAATAAAGTGTATATGTTTAAATAACTATGTAATTGTAACAAATGAAATAGTCCTAATACATATGAAAATCTACTGCCCTAGACTGTAATCCTTTAGTTATGTTATGCTATGAATACAGAGAGCTTGTGTCTAAGGTGGCTTTTTTAAGAATCATCTTGCCCCACTAGTAATGTTACAAAAACCAAAAGAGTAAGATTCCTGGCTAACATCCCAGAACAGGGAGCATAGGAATGATTTAATGATGGCCTTGGACTACGTTCCACGGGACAAGCTACGTAATTTTACTTTGCTCCCTTTCTTTATTTTAAAGTGCAAATAGTATCTGTAAAGTTGTTTATTACATAAACTAATATGTAAAGCATATATACATATATACACACACATACATACGTATATACGTATTATACACGTATATAAACAGCCCATTGGGGAACTACCACCTGTGAAGTTCTAAGTGCTACACATTTTGAGCAACAGACAGGAAGGGGCGGAGCGCCAGGTGCTACGCAGTTGCTAACGCTCAGCCGCAGCAGAGGAAGAGGCAGCGACGGCAGGAGGGTTAGATTTGAGCCCGCTGCCGCTAAGCACTCCGCCTCTCTCCATCCGGACCATCAGTCTGGGGTCCGCCGGGCCTGCGACGACCCTCGGTTCCATGGCCACCGCGGCAACTCCATCTTCCTTGCTTCTTAGTCTCTCGACCCCGGTTGCGGTCCCCAGCTCCTACGAGGTCTTCTGCAAGGGGCTCTCCCGGACCCTGCTCGCCTTCTTCGAGCTGGCCTGGCAGCTGCGCATGAACTTCTCATACTTCTACATCGCGGGCTCCATGATCCTCAACATCCGCTTGCAGGTACACTTATAGAGCAGAGATAAAGCCCCTGCATCCCGGACCAGCAATATGGCTGACTCGCAGAAGGCCGGACGGCGAAGGGGATTACGGACCAGGAATCCCGTGTCGCGGGAGTCTTTGGCTCTCCCGGGCCAAAGGGTTCCGTTATCTCGCGAGAATGACGGCGCGCCCCGCGGCTGCGCTCTCCGCTGGTAGCCGAGTTCCTGGTCTGACCCCTCCAGGCGAGAGCAGACGGTGATTCAAAGCCAGAAGGACGCGGTTCTGGGAACGGAGAAATTCTCCTGAGACCCACGGCACTGTTTAAGAAGTTGTGCATCCATAAGACAGAAATAAGTGCCTTTTTTAAAAAAGGTAACCAGAATTTTCAGAAAATGATCTAATGTACGCATTAAAACATACCTTTCGTGAAGATTGGATTGGATTCTAAGCAGAACATTGAATGTAAGAAACTGAAGGTCTGAAGGACAGATGGTGAAAGGCATATATTTCTTCATCCCACAGGAGAAAATGACAAACAGGAAAATTTCAGTGAAAAGAAAAAAAAAATACCGGAAAACGCATCCTTCAAATACAAACAACGTAAAATGTTTCATGATTCTGAAACAGAGTGCCATAGTGTGAGAAAGGGGACCCTGATTTCAGTATCCCTGTGAGGAAAGGAAAAGAAGGAAATCCACAAAACTTAATCTATTTGGTGAATAGCATTTAAGTAATTGTAACAATGTAAATGTTTTTGGTTTTCATCTTGTAAAATAAGTATGCTTAAGTAAAATACAAATGTTACCAATATTGATAAATGTTTAAGTACAGTTTACAAGTGGAGATACGGAAGGGGGAGGGGAAGGTAAATGAATAGAAGTGGTTTCCTTACAAAGAAAGTGAGGTGAGACAACCTGTTGTCGGTGAGGGGGGGGGTTATTTTATTATTTAGAAAGTAGCCCTAAAGTTGCTAAAATAGTAGTACAACTATATAAAAGAGGGAGGCGAGCAAGAGAGAACTGCATAGTCATCAAGATATGCCTAAAGATAAATATTTCAGAAAGAAAAATTGGTAATTGTGTAATGTGTTTGAATATAAAATGAAGAAACCTTTAGATTTACGTAGAATCAGAGAGGATGAATTAGTGGCATGTAGTTTTTTTTTTAATTAAGGAATGAAACTGAGGTGATTATTAACCTCAGGAAAAAATGGGAAGTTTTTCAAGAACTCTACTGCATACCTCAAGGTGACTGATAATAGTCATGTGAAGTCTGTCATAATGAGGCGGATGCTGAATACAGACATTGCAAGAAATGATTATGCAATGTTGGCGGGTGGGATTGGAGAGGAGAAAGGTGTATGGGGGTGTGTGACATGGAGAATCAAGATCTAATATAGAAAAGTCAGTAAAAGTGTAAACATTCAGGAAAATGTATTACAAACAGCTAAGAGCTTAAAGTAGTTATATCTCTGGAAGAAGAAAATTGGGGATGGTTAGAGGAAAGGCAGGGAGGACTGTTGATTTTCAGTACCAGTCTTAACAGTGTTAATACTTTTTCTTAAAGTCTTTGATTAAAAGTTAATTAAAATAAATGCCATTTTAATATGTTTTCCAGATAATTGAAATGTATACTATTGGTGTAGAGCCCCCAGAATAAAATGGTATGGGCTTTTTAAATCAGAGCTCTGTATATGCAAGTGCTAATTTGGGAACTTAAATGAATCCATTTTTCTGTCTAAACTACAGTTTCTTCAACTATTAAATGACTGTAAAAATAGTATACACCATGAAAGGTCAGTCCAAGAATTAAAAATTAAGCCTGTATTAGTGCTTGGTATGTATAATCAACAGTATTTGTTATAGCAAGAGCTCATGAATATGTGAATAAAACTTAAAACTCACTCTTACAGAATCCCTGATTTTCCAATGGGGGTTTTACATCCTCAAGGAGATATATAGGAACCGACCCTAGAGTTGTGAGGAAGGCACTCCAGGAAGATTTTTGGTGAAACATTTGAGCCGAAAGGGACAATATTTCCTCCAAGGTAAAGATTTAAACTAAGAATGTTCTGTGTTTCACTAATTGTGTCCAACAAACAGGTATGCTCTAGATTTGTACGTGCCCCCTCTAGCCTTGTGTCTGGCTTTGGATAATTGTATTTGTCTTCAACCTAACTATTGAGCAGATCCTCCTGTTTTTACACTTTTTTCTACCGTCTTTTCTTTACCCTGTTTTGGTGGGGGCGAAGGGCACAGTACCTGTTTTAAGACTAAGCTTATAGGTGACTTGTTTAAGTTTTCCCCTAATTCTCATGAGCAGATTAGAGTCAATTTCTTTTAATCCATATATGGACTGTGTTAATAACAACCTGTGCCATTTTCATAGGCTACCTTCTTTTCACCTATTTGTGCATTAATTATCAGATGTGTTTTGGTTCCTTGTTTAAATATCCAGGAAGACAGGTTTCCTGGATTATAATCTCTTCCCTGGATAAGTACATATCACTGTTGATAGAGTGAAGAAACTTAAAAAGATTTTAGTCTAAAAAAATTAGAATTGTAATTTGATCAGTTGATTCAGTAATGCCAGGGAACATGCAAAGGGTGATCATCACTATTTCCTGGAGGAAAGAACGTGGCTGTCACTAGCCCTGGAACACTGAAATTCTTGGACGTTCTGTTTGTGTGACGAACTGAACATGTCTTTATCTCAATTTTTTGTCAAACTGCTGAAGCTAGGGCACTTTAGCAGACTTATTTTATACTGCTAAAAAATATCCTCCAATTAGAGTATAAACTCTGTGAGGGAAAATACTGTATCCTTTCCAATTTTGCAGCCTGAAGGACCAGCAAATACATAATAGAAACTAAACAAAAGCTCCATGATTTGCCATTTATTCCTCATAGTTGCTCTTAAACACAGGTATTTATTTCTCTCCTAAATGATACCACTCAATGGAATTTCCCATGGAAGAAAATAAGATTTTTGCCCTGACCAAACCACTTATATCCTAATTTACAAGTAAATTTTTTCTCTTGGGCTCCTCGTAGGCAGTGTCCATGAAGCCGTTATTAATAATGCTTGTTCATTTTTCTAGTCACAACTTAATGCATAGCAAATAATATTCCTGATGAATGCCAGATTAGTTGATTTTTCTACACAATTCAACAATCGATTAAAGAAATAGATATATTTGTCCCTGACATTAAGACATCCATTTTATTGCCTATAAATTGAACTTTTTTGGTCCGTCATGAATATCAGTTGATTTCTTAAACTTGAAGAAGCAAAGAGTTGGTCTAATTCTGACTATAATTCAAAAATTGTTTATGAAGGTATAACTGATAAAAATGGTGTAGAATAGGGCTTGTTATAGATTTAACTAAAAAGGAAATAGTCATAGTAAAAGTAAACAAGGATTAGAGAATGAGAATTTTTTTACTTGAAGGCAAAAATTACTTGTGATTACTTGGCTAAAAAATATCCATATCAACATCACTTTTAAATTTCACTGAATTTTTAATGTCAGGGACTGAAGAGTTATTTATATACATGATCTACATAATGCTTACTTGCATCCTAATGAAGATATTTTTATCATTTTTCGGATAAAGAAACTAGGATATAGAGAGGTTAAATTACTTTCTCCATGTCATAGTAGCTCATCAAACCACAAATGAATCTCAAGTTTACCTCTAAATATACATTTGATTGGAGATGGTTTTTTTAACCTTTTTCTGAGAAGCAGTGACCCCAATACTGACTATTTGATTTATAAGGTTGGGAAACAATGAGGCAGTGAGAATGTTGCAAAACAAAGACTTGTAGGCATTTAACTCTTCTGCTTCTATCAGGAACATTCAAAGGTATAGCAACATTTGAAGGTTGGAGCTCAACTGCAGTTTTCTGTTATGTGCTTGCTCTGCTGACTTGTGAGAACTTCTGTCTCAGGATATCTTGCAGAAGCAGGCAGAAAGCAGTTCGCTGCCTACATCTCCCCCTTTTTATTCTTTTAATAGGCAGTGGCAATAAGTGTAAGCATAATCATCTCTGTGCAACAGGACTTAACCTCTTCCTGTGGCCTCGCTGCTGACAATTTCTTCTCCTAACAGAGCAAAGTGGTCAATACAGAACTATGGTGCTCCGCTTTTGACCCCCTGCGACTGTGCCTGTCTTAGGTTGGCCCTCTCTAGGGCTTTTACCGGTCATTGACTAACCAGTCTTCAGGGGGTCACAAAGGGTCATATTTCTGCATTATGACCGAACTTCTAGGAGGACTGAGTCACCTTCTGGCCAAGGTGAAAGGAGCTCCATGCGGTTCTGGTCCTTATTAGCTTACACAGCTGAGAGTAAATGCTCAATTCTGTAAAAAGGAAAAATGGAGAGGAGCTCTATGCTTTAGATTTAATTTCTAATCGCAGGTGATGAACATGCATTCTAGTCTGATTCAGCTCTCATTGAACTTGACAGCAAACTAAGGAGAAAACACAAGAAAAACAAGAACATGCCAGTAATTCCTGTTAGATACCAAAGCTTATGTTTTAACAGGGTTAAAGCAGGATTAAAACCTTTCAAATCATTAAGCAATTGTTGAGCCAAATGAGTGGGATTAACTATGGGGAATTTGACTTTCTGGATATCATGGGTTTCCGTTTGTAGCTGACACAAGTCAAGGTTAATATTTGCATGATACCATATCCCTAAAAGGTGAGCTTTTATTTGTGAATCCCATTGGCTACTATTACAGTGAGTCTGAGTGATGCAGTTGTAAGTAAATTCTGCATGGCATCAGAGTTGCAGGCGAAATTTTATCACCTCTAATTGGTCCCCAAGGCTCATTACCACAGATTCTAAAGCATTTAATTTAGTTTCCAATTTTGCATCTATACGTTCTTGAGTGCTAAGGGCAATTGAAGTATTAAGAGCTATGGCATTGATGAAAACAGCATCCTGAATTCTCTGTGCCAAGGCCATAGTGGCAGTGACAGTGGAAGCAACAGTAGTAATGAATGCAACAATTCCAGCTGTGAGGACCCCTATGGCTCTCTTGGGCCAGGCGAGAGCTCTATGAAGTTTTTCTATTGCTAGAAGACCGGCATCCTCATAGCAAGGACCTGAAAGATTAACAGGAAGCATAACAAAAGGAGGTTGATGAACAACCAGCAAGTCATCTTGTTCATTAAATTGAGAGACACAATTAGTCAAATTACAGTGTATGCAAGAAATGATAAATAAGCTTGAGGCAGAGAAAGTTATGTTGATGCCATCCACCACAGTAGCATTGGGTGGGGGGGGGGGTGTGAAACACAAGCCTGCAGGCCGTAGGAAAACTTGATAACAACTCCAGTACCCTGAGTGGTGAAGTTTACCAAGCGCAGAGCTTCTTCAAGGCTTCAAATTTCCTTCTGCATATGACACCATGAGTAAAAATATTACTCACAAAACCTCCAGCAGACATAAGTAAATGATGAGAATGATCTGAATCCACTCTGGGACCAATCATACACCAAGTAGTCAGTTCCCATGATATTAAGTTCAGCAGACAAAAGTATATGCACATTGAAGTCATAGAGGAAATTCCCCCAATTCTACATTGGTGCTGTTAGGACAGTAAGAAATGGTAGGATGACGTTGTGAGGTATTAGGAAATCTTCACTTAGACATAGTCTGCATATATTTAAAGAGGTCCCTAGGACCAGTTAAATTAGCAACCTCGCCTCCATAAGATGTCTGATTTTCTTGAGTCATTTGGAGACAACCAGTTTTAGACTGAAGAAAAGCAAACAGGAAGAGTGACTTAAACCAGAGAAGTTAAAAGTCTTCTTGAGACTCTGGGGTGATATGAATAGCAGGTCAGCCTCCCATCATTAATGTGTCATTGGTATACTGTATACCAGAGTAGAGGTACCATCCCACAAGGTTGGGAAAACTATAGGAGGGTCTGGGAAAAGGCCAAATAAAGCTCCCCCTGGTTCTTCATAACCGATATGCCTAACCATAGCAAAAGTAGCATGTTTCTTCCTCAAGATGAACAGAGTCCTTCTTCTTACTATCTTTTACTGTGATGAAAGGGTGTACAGCTCGCTGTGGTACCGATAGGCTTTTCGGCACCTTCAGGAAAAACACAGCCATATCGCTTGCCCCACATAATAACTGGATCTAGCCCATGCCATTGCCCTGTGATGAGATCTTTCCACCTAACCAATGCTGTGGCTTTCTGAGTCAGTGTTCCAAAATGTCATTCGGCAGCAACTATGCCTTGATCATCACAGTTTAAAAAATTAAAGGTAAAAAGAGCTAGATTCAATTTCTTCAAGGGTGAAGGTGTAAAACCCTCTAGGTTTCCCCCTTTTTCTTTTTCTAATTGCCTTTTGAGAGTTTGGTTGGCTCTTTCCACAATAGCTTGTCCCTGGAAATTATAAGGAATTCCAGTCTTGTGTGAAATGCCAAACTGGTTACAAAAGCTTTGAAGGCTAGCATTAATATAAGCTAAACCATTGTCAGTTTTCATTTGATCAGGCTTCCCCGTATCGGTAAAGGCTGTTAAACAATGAGTAATAACATGCTTAGCACTTTCTCCTGTTTGACAAGTGGCAAAGATAAAGTGAGAATAAGTGTCTGTAGAGACATGAACCCATCGCATTCTGCTGAACTCAGGAATGTGGGTAACATCTGTTTGCCAGGGTTGATTAAGCTTTAGCCCATGAGGATTCACTCCAGGTGAAGCGTTAGGCACATGCAGAGAACAGGAAGGACACTGTATAACAATCTGGCAAGCCTGTTCCCGTGTGATTTGATATTGCCACCAAAGCACCTAAGTGTTTTGATGATATTGAGAATGAGCAGTATGAGTTTGGTCTACAGAAGGGCAGTGAACAGGGGAGACAGGTAACTGGTCAACTAAACTATTACCTTCAGCTAAAGGTTCTGGGAGCTGAGAATGAGATCGAATATGTCCGATAAAGAATGGTTGTTTATGTAACCAGATGACACTCTGTAGAGAGTGAAACAATAAAGTTCTTCTGAGGAAGTATGTCCCAGAAGAGCTGTTTGAATGTGCTGGGCGGCTTCCACCACATATTGACTATCACTCTAAATATTGAGAACTCTAATAGGAGAAAAATCTGGAAAGACCATATGGAAAGCCCAAATCTTTGCTCGCTGAGCAGATGAAAAAGAAATTTGTTGAACTGAAGTTTGTTCAGCACTGTAGAAACCACCACGCTCATTACTTGATCCATCAGTAAAAACAGTAAGGACTTGAGGAATGGGCTCAGAGGCAATGAACTTCGGGAAAACAAAAGTAATTTTGCAGATTGTAGAATTTTATTTGCAGCATAGTGGTTATCTACAATGCCTGCAAAATTGGCCAAGGCAACTTGCCATGGGACAGAGTTTTCCCATAACCATCACTGTTGCTTATGGGTAAAAGGGATGATAATTTTGGGGGCTCCATGCCTATAAGTTGACGCAGGCGATGACAAGCCTTAGCAATTAGTCCCACAGCAGCCTCATGATAAGAGGTTAAAACTCGAGCCAGAGAATGAGGGAAATGTATCCATTCGAGGATGCCTTGTGGTTGCCATGGCACTCCTTTAGGAGTATGGGCAGTAGTACAAATGACCACCCCCTACAGGCTGACTTTGATCCACTCCAGTAAGCTGAACCTTTTGAATAGCGCCTTGTACCCGAGAAAATGCTTTTCGGGCCTCAGCCCTAAGAGGTCTTGAAGAGCGAGCCAGGAGAGACATCACCCTTTAAAGTTTCAAAGAGTGGAGAAAGATCTCCTGTGATCAATTTCAATGAGGGGCACACCCAATTAGTATCTCCTAGGAGCTTCTGAAAATCATTAAGCGTGCGCAGATGACTTACTCGCACCTCAACCTTTTGTGGATGGACACTGCGTCCTTCAATAATTTGCCCCAAATATTGGAATGGGGACTCTTTTTGGACCTTTTCAGGTGCAATAATTAACCCATAATATTGAAGACTACACTCTGAATCTCCGAAGAGAGTCGATAACTCTGATGAGTCAGAATGAGCAACAAGAATGTCATCCATGTAGTGGATGATGTAAGCTTCAGGGTGTTTGCCTTGCACAGGCTGGCACAATTCTCAAACCTTTGACAGAGTAGGACTGTTGGCCATTCCCTGTGGTAGGACTTTGCAACAATATCTCTGTGCTGGAGCCTGATGATTTAATCCTGGGATGTGAAAAGCAAAGCGCTCCTGGTCCTTTGGATGAAGAGGGACAGTTAAAAAAAAAAAAGCATCTTTCAAATCTATTACTATTAAATTTTAATTTACAGGAATGGCAGTAGGTGCTGGAAGGCCTGGCTATAAAGGCTCCGTAACTAGCATTGTTTTATTCATCTCTCTTAGGTCCTGCAGCAACCTCCATTTTCCTGATTTCTTAGGGATGACAGGAGTATTCCCAGGGCTTGAAGTTTCTTGAATATGTCTTGCCTTTAACTGTTCTATTACTAAGAACTCTGATGCCTGCAGTTTGTCTCTGGTTAGGGGCCATTGGTCAACCCAAACAGGCTCATCAGAAAGCCAAGTTATTTTATCAGCTCTAAGAGGTGTTGGAGACTTCACCAAAGCCCCTACGGAAAAGGATGATGTGTGTCAGGAGGACAACCTAGACCTCAATGAGCGGGGTTCCTGTTAGCAGGTGTAGGGTGTGTATGTCCCTGTTGATGTCTTACAAGCCCCTTGTTAGGTATAAATCCTTGGTGGAGTGTCATGTGTGTGACTGCTGTACCTGGGCTTGAGACCAACACTCCCATAACAGAAAGTGTAACTCTTCCCCACAAATTAACAGGAATATTGGAAAGAATATAGGGCCAAAGCCATCCAGTCTTTTCATCTGGACCTTCCCATTTTAACAGCTGCACACTACGCAGCAGTGAATGCACTGCTCCGACTCCGTGTATATCAGCAACAACCTGTTCTCTAGCCCAACTACCAGGCCAATGTTTCAAAACAGAGATGTCGGCTCCAGTATCAATGAGCCTATTGAAGGGTTTTCCATTAATAAACAATGGCATGATAGGTCGTTCTGCCTTGATGACTTGAGACCAATAAATTTCATCTGAGGGCCCAAATCCTTGAGGTTCCTGGGATTTTTGTTCAAATTCGTCCTTGCTTAATAAATGGAAACAAAACTAATTGAGAAATATGAGTCTCTGGAAGAATTTGAATTATGCTTAAAGCTTGAACTATCATTTTAATTTCCCCTGTAAAGTCTTCATCAATCATGCCTGGCAAAACTTGAAATCCTTTTAAGGTAAGACTGCTTCAACCCAAAATTAGCCCCACCATTCCAAAAGGAATGGGCCCATAAGTTCCAATAGGAATTGCCTGGGGTCCTATCTCTGGAGTTAATATGTGTCTGAAAGTGGGACAAAGATCCAGTCCTGTGCTCCCTAGAGTGGCACAGAAAAGCTTTTGGATTGAGGGTTGGGTAGCGGAACACATTTTTGGAGGTGCCTGTGGGACAGGCACTAGCTGACTGAGCGAAAGTGCCCCCAGTGTTTGTAAAGGCCATGGCTGGCCTGGCTGGCTGTTTCCCGACTTAAAGGGAAGAAGATTGCCATCAATATCAACTTTCGTTTGACAATCTATAGCCCAATGTTTTCCTTTATTATGCCTAGGACAAAGTCCAAAGACTTGGGTGGACATTTGTGTCCCCCTTTTCCTTTTTTCTGATGTTCAAATTTATTTTTCATGGGACAATTTCTTGCAAAATGCCCTGGTTGTTGGCAATAAAAACAAACTCCCTTTGGCTTGGTTTCCCTTTGAAACACCTCTTTTAGTGCTGCAGCCAAAGTAACTCCTTGAACATAAGATGGACCAATATTTCTGCAAAGCATAATAAAATCTGTGACAGTTCCATTTTTGTGATAAGAGCAGAGGGCTGATTGGAACAATTTTTTAGCATTTTCATAGGCTGACTGTTTAACCAAAACAGTGACAGCTTCTGGGTCTGCCACCACCCTCCTGACACAAAATCTTGATAAGGTTCTTCTGGCCCCTGTCTAATTTTACTTAAATCTTGGGGTTTTTCTTCTTTGGTAGGTAATCTCTTCCAGGTTTTCATGTGTGAATATTAATTTGCTGATAGGCCTGCAGATTATATAAAAGTTGCTATTGTAAGGGCTCATAAACCCCTGTTCCTGTCAACATCTCAAAAGAGATGGGTACCTAATGTCCTCGGTTATGATCGGCTTGCTGAGGGCTTTCTTCAAACCAATCTGACTTCCACATCAAATAATCTCCTCCCAAACATGCTCTGGCTAAAACAGTCCAGCCCTTAGGATATGACCCAAGAGACTCTACTAGAGACAGGGTAAAGGAAGAAGTAGGACCATACATACTACAGGCTGTCTTAAGGTCTTTTAGTGTCTTAAAAGAGATAAGGTCATGGTAACGCAAAGACTGCCCTGGATAGTTGGGATCTGGTCTGTCAATCGCAGGGTACATGGAAAATCCTGTGATGTCCTCTCCTCTTTCTGCAGCTTGTCCCAGTGACCTCTGTAAAGGAGACATTGCCTTTTCTGTATCCCTTGGAAACTCAGATAGAACTCCTTGTGCTAGCACCTTTGGCTGAGCTCCCTTCCTTTCAGGAGGGGTTTGAACAGCAGTTGTAAGCCACCTCTGATCCTGTAAAGACAGCGAGGAAAACTCACAGCAACTCTGCTCTGGGAGAGTCCTCCTCTTCCTCTAAAAATTTATTTTCTCCATCAGAATCTCCAGCCTGCTTTCATTTATCAAATTGCAGAGCCTTATCTTTTAGCTCTCTAGCCATGCCAGATGGCAGTATTTCATCCTCACTGTCCGTCTGGCATTCTTCAGGCGGTGTAGTGGGCAAAAGCATAGTATATAACCTTTTACAGCAAACGCTAAAGACTCACTGTTGACTGCAGTCTTTATATCCTCTCTCCAGGGTCAAAGGAATCCCTTATTAAAGTCCAAAGAGTAAAGTGGTAATAGGAATACGTTGTGGGCCCTCAGCAATATAATGATCTCACAACTGCTGTCTTACTTGCATCCAAGTAGCTTCATTTACGGTCCCTTCTTCAGGGAGCCAGGGGCAAGTTTGCTGTATAAAATTTAAGAATAACTCTATCTGTGCAGTGTGAATCTTGTTGCTCCTAGCCGATAACAGAGTTTTCAACATCTGCACATAGAGAATTCTCTCTAAAGAATCTGAATTCCCCATTTTTACACCAGATGAAATTCAGTATGCTCCTACCTGACCTTGGACCTAGTCCAGCATGTGCACACATTCAGGAGCAGGCTCTCTGTCATCATCTTACAGTTCCTCCATTCTTAGGTCCCTGTTTGGGCACCACCTGCCACGACCTGCACAGCTAGTCAAGTGTCCCTGAGTGGAGGCTACAGGAGCCTAAAGAAAGACAGACAACATACATATAGAACAGCGGGGACCAGGTGGGACACCGCTTTCTGTTTGAGAAGCAGTGACCCCAATACTGGCTCCTTGATTTATTTTACAAGGTTGGGAAACTGAGGCAGTGAGAAAGTTGAAAATCAAAGAAAGACTTGTAGGCATTTAACTCTACTGCTGCTATTAGGAATATTTGAAGGTATGGCAACATTTGAAGGTCGGAGCTCAACTGCAATTTTGGTATCTGCTTCTTGCTCTGTTGACTTGTGAGAACGTCTGTCTCAGGATACCTTGCAGAAGCAGGCAGAAAGTGGTTCGCTCCCCACAGTTTTCATGAAGACCTCAAATAACAATGCAATGCTTTTATCATTCAAAAATGTTGGCTTTTGAGCCATTGTTTTCCTATCTATGACTTCAGTAGCTTGATTAACTTTTCTCTCAACATTTTATAGATCTTCTACCTAGTCAAGTCTGTACTTTACCTTGATGATAAAGAATCACATGTCTTTTCCCCATATATGAATTGTAATTACATATAAAATTAAGCAGTTCAGACTCTTTGAAAGAATTTGAAACTTTAAAAAATTTGGTGACTAACATTTTAAACCAAAGTGATTACTTTTTAAATTATGTTAACTGGTGCATTGTGTTAGAGTAGTGATTTGATCAGCCACCTTCGGCCAAGAGTGCGGTCCACATGCATCCCAGAGACCTGGGTTCAAATCTCATGGCTGGAATGAACAACCAGGATGAACAAATAAATAAAGTGATTCTTCCTTTTCTTCCTGCCTGCCTCTGCTCCTCTTCATTCCTATCACACCTTTCCTTTAAAAATTTTTTGCAATATTATGTTGGTTACCCATGTGTGAATAATCAAAAAACAAGCTACTCTAGGGGAAAATGTAGTTATGCTTAATACTTAAAGAAACTCAGTAGATAAAAACAGTAGAAGTGAATAATGATCCTTAAAATCTCATTAAGTTTTTATCTTTGAAAATATTGGGAAGTGTCTCTGTAAAGCCAGCAGATTTTCTCTTTAAGAAGCTTTTAAGATGCCACAGTAACTTCAAGGCTATCTTTGTTAGCTTGCTGTTTCCCAGAATCAAAATAAATGAATGGCCTGAGGGAAAGATATATAGTACTATCATAAGAAACTTTGTGAACTTCTTACCCCAAAACATATAAAATACCCAATTTGCCACTTGTGTGGAAATAGAATGAACTATGAAGAGAAAGAGGAAAGACATCACCATTTTTATGGCCCTTTTATGGGCCTCTGTGCTAAAGTCCCTGGATCCTATGGAGTTGAGTTGCAAATTTCTAGTGTGTCTTACCAAGGACAGAAATAAAAGAAGCAGTGAAGTCAGGGAAAGAACAGTAGGAACGCAATAGGTCAAGCTAAGAAGAATCAAAGTTTTAGCATAGAGAGTATTCCTTTTATGTAACAGTATAGTTAGATTACTATCATCTCTTATAAAATCATTTGAAAGGGGCTCATTAAATGTTTCTAGCAATAGAAGGTCAAAAATCAGAAAGAACAAAGAAAATATAAGAATCACAAGAACAACTCTGTTCATTCTCCACTTCAGCCAGAGGAAAAGGGAATGGGAGAAGAGAGCTATTTTAAGGAGGTAGAAAATGCTTAGGCTCATAGCAAGCCAGGCCGTCAAGTGATTAGTTATTCTCCAAAGCAAACTAACATATTTTGCTGTTGTTTGAGTTCCAGTATATAATGGAGATGGTCCTATCATAAAAGATTCAAACAAATACACTGCCAGTTGACCAATTCTGAAGACACCCAAACACATAAGGATGAAGTCCACTAAAGAGATCTTTTGGTTCTTGATCCACTGCAAGCAGTTTACCAGTCCAATGAACCCATTCCCCAAGATTCCAAGTGTGAACTGCACTATTGACAGCATAAGAAAGATTTTATCCAATCCAGTGAACATTTCCACAGGGGAAGAAAATCCAGATTTCTAATACTAGATCTCAAGGATACATTTATAATCCAACTGTTGCTGAATGCCATCCATTTCAGATACTTTTCTTCATTTCTTTTTATTACAATTCCAGTCGTAAGCAGAATCTTCAGCAGAGACTGGTGAATACAGTCATATATACATAAGGAAGTTTTTCTGCTTTTATTGAAATTCCAGTCTTAATCCAGGAAGATCTGTATACAGTCTCACTGTCAAGAAAATATAATTATTTCTTTGAAAGAACTACTAATTTCCAAACTAACTTGTGTGTCCATTTATACTTGACTAAAATTTTCCACTGTGACATTGATTAAGAGGTTAAAGTCAAATATGTTAGCATGCAAATATGAACCAAATTCTTTTTAGCTGATTTGTACTTACCTTCTCACCTGAAATACTATACCTTTTGGATACAGATATCTTAGTTGTTTTTCACAGAAAACTCTAGAAATAATTTAAACAACCTAGTTATTAATATATTTGTGAGTGCCTGCCATGTGTCAGACTCTTTTTCAAATTCAACATAGATTAGTTTTAAAAAATAAAGCATTTGGAAATACACAAAATAGTGAAAACAGAAGGAAACAATAAGATATGATTAAGAGTAAAATGTAATATGAATACAGAGAAATTAGCTACACACATGGTCGGACAAAGAAAGGTGATATTTGCTCTAGATTTGTAAGATACTTAGTCTCATGAGGAAACTGTCATATAATATTTTGGACTGATTGGACAATTTATAGAAAGGCCCCACCAAAAGCCAATTTTTTTTTCTGAAATTAAAGACTTCTAATTGATGATTTATTATAATTTTTAATCTGTGTTCCTTAGGCATCTCAGAATAACATCCACTCTCACCATATTGCACTAGAACCACAGGACCCACCCACCAGATATCCTGCACCCATGCTTAAAGGTGCCTGCGTGTTTCTAGAAGAGTCTCCCAGGAGGGAGGAACCTTCAACCTATATACTAGCACCACCCTGTGGTGGAAGTGGAACAACAGCCTGACTGCTGATTGTGGGCCAATAACAAAGTGGTCTTTACCATTCTGATGTGATGCCGGGGAAGATTCTGGATCCTCCACACGAACTCTTACCCCTTAGGCTGAACCCTCAGTTCCCAATACAGGGTTCACCTAAGAAATTCCAACAGTGACAATGCTACACAACTTAAGAAATCCAAGTGTTCATATCAAGGTCCAGGCTTATTTAATGCAAGTCAATATCCTGCACAAGCCAATAATTCCAGGGAAATCTAACCCATAGGAATAAAAAGGGAATACTGAACAGAATGAAGACACAGAAATAAATGCAAAATGATGGATCCAATTAAAACCACAGTGGAAAATATAAATACACAAGAAATATATAAACTTTCTGAGAATGAATTTAGGACAACAGTGATGAGCATACTCATGAAAATCAAGAAAATGATAGGGATGGAAAAATTAACAACAAAAAAAAAGAAATCAATATGTCAAAAAATAAAAACACAGTAGCTGAACTGAAGAATTCCACAGAGGGACTCAAGAATAAGATGGATGATGCCTCCAATAGTCAGTGAGCTAAAAGATAGGGCAAAAGAGTGTACTCAAGCAAACCATCAAAGAAAAAAAGAGAATGAAAAGAAATAAAGGCAGCATTTGAGACCCATGGGATATCATAAGAAAAAATATTTGCATCATAAGGGTCCTATGAGATGAGAGAAAGGGGGGCAGAAACTGTATTTGAAGAAATAATAGAATTTTCCTAACCTGACGAATGAAACAAGCCTCCTGAGTTAGAAATTTTGGAGTTCCAGACGAAACCCAAACAAATCAACACCAACACATTGTTATAAAAATGTTAAAAACACAAGATAATGAAAGACTCTTAAAAATCAGCTAGACAAAAATGGGTCACATTCAAAGGAGTCACCCATCAGATTGTCAGTGAATTTCTCAATTAAAACTTTACAAGCCAGAAGGGAATGGCATGCTATATATTCAAAGGACTGAAAGAAAAGGATTTTCAACCTAGGCTATGATATCCTGCCAGTTTATCATGTAGAACAAGGAATGCTACAAAAACTTTTCAGATAAGCAAAAGTTAAAGGAATTCATTACCATAAAACCAGTTCTACAAAATATACTCAAGGATACTCTGTAAAGCACAAACAAACACCACTTCAAAACAGTAAGGCAACAAATTGTAAATGTGGGGAGGAGAGGAGAATGAAAATGTGGAGGGTTAGAATGAGTGGAAGACTAATCTGCTTTCAAATAAACATAGATTTCTTAATGCTGACCTCAGAGTATCATCAAAACACATCTCCAGGGAAAAAGGAAAACAGAAAACATAAAGGGAAACTAATCAAAACATAACTGTACCCAATCCACCTAAGAAGAGAAAGAAAAGAACAAAGGCACTGTCTGGAACAACACAGAGAAAACAAACTACTAAATGGCAATAAAGAGCTAAATATTAATAATCACCCTAAATTTCATGGATTGAATTGACCAATCAAGTGACACAGAGTGCTCAAATGGATTAAAAAGTATAACCCAAACTTTCTGTTACATTCTGGAAGTTCACCTTCTTTCAAAAGAAAAATGAAGACTCAAAGTCAATGGTTGGAAAGCAATCTGACAATCAAATGACAGCCACAAAAAAAAGAAGGAACAGCCATACTTATATCAGACAAAATAGACTTCAAACTAAAAAATCTTAACAAAATCCAGAGACAGACATTATATAATGTTAGGGCATCATTCCACCAAGAAGAGATAATGCAATTAATATATGCACCAAATAAGGGAAAATCAAAATTTATTAAACAAGTATTATTATGAATGACGAGACAGCAACAGTAACACAATAATAGTAGATGACTGCAAAACCCCACTTATAACAATGGATAGATCAACCAAGCAGAAATTACCAGGAAAATAATAGCTTTAAAGGACTATTTGGAACAATTAGGTCTCTTAGACAAATACTGAGCAGTTCATCCAGTGACTACAGAGTTCACTTTCTTCTCAAGTGTGCATGGGACATTCTCAAGGATGGTTCACATGTTGGGTCAAAACACGTGTCTCAATAAATTTATAAGGATTGAAACCATACCAAGTATCTTCTCTTACCACAATGGCTTAAAACTAGAAATCACCACAAAAAGAAAACTGGAAGACCCCAAGTTAAATAGAGACTAAACGATGTCTTTAAATGACTCTTGGGTAAAAGAGGAAATCAGAGAGGAGCTTAAAAATAGAGACAAATGAGAATGAAAACATGCTAACAGAATCTACGGGATACAAAAAAAAGCAGTAATAAGAGAGAAATTCATTGCAATCCAGGCCTACCTTAAGAAATAAGAAAATTTGCAAATAATCAAACAGTACACGTAAAAAAAAAAAAGCAATTAAAGCAAAAGATCAGTAGAAGAAAGGTAAAAAAAATTTGAACAGAAAAAAAGGAATAGAAAACAGTCAATTAAATGAAGTTAATTCTTTAAAAATATAAATAAAATTTACAAACTATTGACTAGACATAAATAAATAAATAAACACATAAATATATGTGGGAAAATTGGAAGCTCTTCCTGTGTAGTAGGATACCAGCTAGTAAATATTAAAGGAATGAGAGTTGAGAAATAACCATTTGGCAACCATCATAAGATTGGGTGATTAAGGTGTGCCTTCTCAGTGGATGCTAAAACTCTTCAGGGAAAATTTTGGTGATAAAAAAGACGTTAACATAGTCTTAAAGTATCTCATAAATTACTTATCAGTGACAAAGGGAAAGATAGTTCCTTGACAGTGGGAAAATCTGGCCAGCCCATTAAAAAGAAATCATCAAAGTTAACATCACCAGAAATGGCTCGGGCACCCTGTGGATGTATGT
The DNA here is from genome assembly GCA_004363575.1 of Solenodon paradoxus. Taxonomy (NCBI): domain Eukaryota; kingdom Metazoa; phylum Chordata; class Mammalia; order Eulipotyphla; family Solenodontidae; genus Solenodon; species Solenodon paradoxus. Next base: position 248,866 of record RJWH01001908.1, read on the forward strand.
AATGCAGTGAAGACACATATTACTTCCTTGATACTCAGGTCAAGAATACATACCCAAATCTGGTTGTGAGGAAATGTCAGAGAGAGCCATTTTAGACACAGTCTATGAAATAACTGTCCTTTACTCACTAAAAGTACAGTTTGCAAAAGAAAATATCTAGTCCTGCTCCAAATTAAAAGGGACTAAGGAGGCATGACAACTGAACATAAGGTATGATCTAGGGTTTCCTTTTCTGTAAAAGACATTAGAACAATTGGTGAAGTTTGAATAAGGTTGGTTGTTGGGGGCAGAATGTAAAGCAAGGACAAAGTGGGAGTTGGCAGAACATCAAGGACACCAGGCCACGAGCACCTGGCAAAGGCCACCATGGGAAAGCACTGGGGCAGTGTTCTTGTAACTGTTCACCCACCAAAACAAGATAGATACAATTATGTAGTTAGAAAACAAAAGGCTTCATAAGCAAATCCAATGTAACTCTAAGCTTGCTTGCATAAGCTGCTTGAAGCAATGCTGTGTAAGAACTCAATAAATAGATGGAAGGCAGAATGTTCAGGGCTCAGTCTGTGAGACGGTTGGCCCCCTGACCCCAGCTTTCTCTCATCTCTCTCGAGTTTCTCAATCTCCTGCGTAACCCCACCTCCTCTTCTCTGTTCCTGGGAGCAATCCCAGTAGTTGGTAGATTAGCTCATAGTACTTTATTGAAGTTAATTTCCAGATTTTAACCACTGTACTATGGCTATGTAATAGAATGTCTTTGCTTTTAGGAAACACACAATTTACCCAATGAGAAGAGACTGCTCATATTGGCAACTTACTCTTAAAAAATTTACCACTAAGTTTGGGGTGTGTGTGTTTGTGAAAAAAAAGAAAGAAAAATGCCATTGGAATTTGGAATTGCATTAAATCATATATCCGTTTATGTAAGATATTCATTTTAACAATGTTATTCTTCCCATCTTTGAGCATGGACTATCTTTTCATCTCTTTGTGTTTTTTTGTTTCTTTTAGCAATATCTTATAGTTTTCATTGTATAGGTCTTTCACTTCTTTTGTTAAGTTTATCCTTAGTTATTAAATTCTTGATATGATTATAAACGTTTCCTTAATTTCTTTTTCTTCTAGCTCATTGTTTTCATGTAAAAACACAACGTAATTTTGTATATTAATTTTGTAACCAGCTACTATGTTCATTTATTAACTAATAATTTTTATGGAGTTTAGGGTTTTCAATGTATATTATCATGTCGTCTGCAAATAGTGACAATTTTACTTCTCTTCCAGTTTGGGTTGCTTTTATTTCTTCTTCTTTCCTAATTACTCTGGCTAGGACAGTCAATACTACATTGAATACTGATGGTGAGAATGGATCTCCTTGTCTTGTTCTGATCCTAGAGGAAAACCTTTCAGTTTTTCACCACTGAATATGATGTTAGTTGTGAGCTTGTCATATGATCTTCATTATATTGAGGTATATGCCTTCTATCCTAAAGTTTTTTTTTTAATTTATCACAAATGGGTAGAATTTGATAAAAATATAATAGCATCTTCTCAAATGTTTCTCTGCATCTGTTGATGTTATCATATGATTTTTATTCCTCCTTTTGTTGACTTGGTATATTACACTTATTTGTTTGCTTATGTTGAGCCATTCTTTCATTTCTGAACTAAATCTCATTTGGTTGTGATGTATGATCCTTTTCATGTACTGTTAAATCTCATTTGCTAAGATTTTGTTGAGATTTTGTGTTGAGATTTTGTCTGTAATTTTCTTTTTCTGTGATGTCCTTACCTGCTTTTGGTATCAGGTTAATGTTATCTTCAAAGATTGTATTTGGAATTGCCCCTGTTCCCTTTTGTGGAAGAGTTTGAGAATAAAATGTACTAATTCTTGTTTGAAGAATTGGTAAAATTCACTAGTAAAGTTATCTGGTCCTGGGCTTTTGTTTTGGGAGAGACTTTTGATTACTGCTTCAATTTTGTTGTGTGTGAGTTTGCCATGTGGGTTTACATGTAACCTATTTTAATCTGAAAGCAAGTTAATTTAAAGTTATTCTAACAGTCCACATTTCTCTTCTCTCCCATTTTTTGTCTTATTGCTGCTTTTTTTCATTATTTTTAGAAATCCTTTTAGTTTTTCTTGCAAGTCTCATTATAAGTTTGATGAATTTCTTTAATGTTTGTAAAGCTCTTTATCATTTCTTTATTTCTAAGTGATAACCTAGCAGGATAGACCATTCTTGTTTGGAAGACCTCTCCTTTCAATGCTTTGAATATGTCATGCCATTCCCTTTTGACCTGTAAAGTTTCTGCTGAGAAATACAAAGACAATTTTATGGTGTTCCCTTGTATTTCATTCATTTTTCTCTGGCTGTTTTTACAATTCTCTGTTAATCTTTAATATTTATCATTTTAGTTAGCATGTGTTTTCATGTGTATCTATTTGTATTTATTTTGTTTGGAATTCTTTGAGCTTCCTAGATCCGGATGTTTGTTTCCTTTCCCAGGTTAAGGAAGTTCTCAACTATTATTTCATCAAATAACATTTCTGCCCCTTTCTCTCTTCTTCTGGAACACTTATGTGATGCGATAGGAATGAAGGTGAGTAGGCAGGCAAGAAGAAAGGAAGAGGAAGAAAAAGCATTTTTATTTTATTTTATTTAGTTGTTCATCTTGGTTGAACTTCCCCACGTCCTAAACCTGGGTCCTTCAGATGTATATGGACTGTATCCTGTGGTCTTATCTGCTGGGCTATGAGGGCATATTCTCTGTAGGTTTACCTTAAAACAAATGTATGGGATTAATTCATTTCTGAAAATCTGCCTTGTCTCCATTGAATTTCATGCCAGTTTCTTCCACCTGAGTTGTGGATTTATAAGTTTGAATCAGATTATTCATTTGCCTTTTCAGGGTTGCTTAGCAAAATTTACCCAAAAACAAAACAAAAGTGGCAGTATTTTGGTTCTATTTTTCACTCTTGTTTGAAGGTCAGCCTCTTGATAGTCTGACTCACTAATGAATGAGCAGCAGTAGTTTTCATCTCTCAAGCAGGCACATCTTTTATTATTTTACATGCTGTTTATCGGTTCATTATTGTAAAATGCCTACTCCATCATCTGTATATCTTCTCTAGAGAAATATCTATTCAGATCTTCTGCCATTTTTTATATTTTTGTTGTTGAGTTGTATGAGCTCTTTTTGTATTTTGGAGATTAACCTTTTGTCTGTTGTAGTCTGCATAACTATCTTCTCCCTATCAGTAGGCTCTATTTTCATTTTAGTGGCTGTTTCTTTTACTGGACAGAAACTTTTTAGTTTCATATAGTACCATTGATTGAATTTTACTTTTGTTTTCACTGCTGTTGGTGTCACTTCCCCAAAGATCTCTCTAAAGCTGGAGTGAACCACCTAAGTTTTCTTCTCTGTATTTTATGTTTTAGATCTGACATCCAATCCTTTAAATCTTTTTTGGATTAAATTTTGCGTATGGTACTAATAAATGATCTGGTTTCTTCTTTCTTTTCTTTTTTTCTTTTCTCTTTTTTGCAAGTGACTGTACAATTTTTCCAACACCGTTTATTGAAAAGACTTTCCATTCACCATTGTATGCTCTTGACTCCTGTTATATATTAGCTGTCCATATCTGTGTAGTTTTATTTCTGGGCTCTCAATTTTATTCCTTTGGTCTGTAGCTGGTTAGTGTTTGTTTGTTTTTTTCATTTATTTTATTGTAGTAATTTAATTGCTTCTGTTTGTATTCAAATACCACATTTTTTATTACAGTTGCTATGTAGTACAGTTTTAAGTCAGGGAGTGTGATTCCTCTATTTTTGATTCCCTCTTTCTATCTGTGAGGATAGCTGGCTATTCAAAGTCTTTTGTGGTTTCATACAAATTAGCATTGTTCTATTTTCTTGAAAAATGTTATTGGAATTTTAATGGGAATTGCATTCAATGTGTGTATTGCTGTAGATCAGACAGCCATTTTAACTAAACTAATTCTTCCAATCCATGAATATAACATATCTTTCCATCTCTGTTTCTTTTTCTATTTCTCTTAACAATGTTTTGTAGTTTGGGAATTTTTTTTTTAGCATTTTACTTATTTTTATTTAGTTGTACATCTTGATTGTTCTCCCTGGCCCAGAAAGGGAACCCAGGTTTTGGGCATGTATGCAGACTGCACTTTGGCCAGAGGCAATTGACCTAACCACTGTTCCACCAGGGCATGCCTGGTTTGTAGTTTTCAATGTAGAGGTCTTTCACCTACTTTGTTAAATGTATTCCCAGGTATATTTTTCCTTTTTGATGTGATTGTGAATGTGATTGCTTTCTTAATTTTTCTTTTCTCTAGTTAATTGTTTGCATATAGAAATGTTACAGAATTTTATATGTTGGTTTTATATCCTGACACTTTTTATATTCATTTATTACTTTTAGCTGTTTTTTGTTTTGTTTTGGGGTTTGTTTTTTTGTGGAGACTTTAGCATGTCATCCGCAAATAGTGATAGTTTTGCTTCTTCTCCAATTTTGATTCCTTTAATGTTTTTTTCTTGCCTACTTGCTCTGGCAAAGACTTCCAGAACTATTTTCAGCAAAAATGTTTAGAATAAATATCCTTACTTGTTCCAGATCCTGGGGGAAAAGCTTTCAGGTTTTTGACATTGAGTATGATGTTAGCTGTAGTTTTTATTATGTTGAGGTATGTTCCCTTCATACACAATTTTCATACAGAATTTTTATTATAAATGGGTGTCGACTCTCATCAAATGTTTTTTCTGCATCTATCGATATGATTGTATGATGTTTGTTTTTACTTTTGCGATGTGCTGTATTTATTTGCATTCTTGCATTCCTGGAACAAATCCCTACTTGGTCATGAAGTATAATTATTTTATTTATCCCCCACCCCCTAAGACCTGAGCCCAAACCTGGGACTATGGACTGTACCTTAGCTGCCTACATCACAAGAGTGCGTTGTTATAATTCTTTTAAAGTATTATTGAGTTTATTCATCAATAATTAGTTGAGAATTTTTGCATCTATGTTCATCAGTGATATCAGTCTATAGTTTTTTTTGGCACTGTCCTTGACTGATTTTGGAATTGGAGTAATGTTGGTCTCATAATATGTATTTATGAGAGTTCTTTCCTCTTCAATTTTGTGGAAGGATTTAAGAAGTCTAGGCATTAAATATTCTTTGAATGTTTGCAGAATTCACAGTGAAGCCAAGGGCTTTGTTTTTTGCGAAGACTCATGTGAAGATTGCTATTTCAATTTCTCTGCTTGTCATTGATTTGTTTGAGCTATCTTTTTCTTCCTGACTCAGTTTTGGAAATTTGTAGGATTCTAGAAATCAATCTGTTTCTTTAAGATTGACAAGTGTGTTGACGTAAATGTTCATTGTATTCTCTTAAGTCTTTTGTATTTCTGCTGTGTTTTTTGAATCACTTTTTTTCATTTCTGAGTCTTCTTATTAGAGTTTACAGTAATCCCTCACCTATCACAGGAGCTATATTCCAGAGACTCCTATGATAGGTGAAAATCCACAAAGTAGTGGTATTATAATTTATTTTATTATTTATATATATTTTAAGGCTTTATAAACCCTTCCCGCACTCTTATTAACCTTTCCCACACTCTTGTAAACACTTCATATACTCCTAAACACTTTCTACACTCTTAAACCTATGTAATTTTAACAACATATAAAATTGTATGTGGGTACTCCCTAGTGAAGTATATGTATACTGCAAAATCCCACGATATAGTGAAAATTCCATGATACAGAATTAGAGTTAAAAAAAAAAAAAAAAACCTGTGATAAAATGAAACCGTGTTAAGTGAACCGTGCTACAGCATGGGATGACTATACTCCCTTTTTGTTTTCATAAGTCTGTCTAGAGGTTTATCACTTTGATTATATTCTCTAAAGATTCACCCTTGGTTTTATTGCTCTTTTGTATTGTCTCTTGATTTCAATTTCATTTATTTGTTCTCATTTTTTTAATTTGTCTCCCACTGTCTTTTACTTTCAACTGTCCATTTCATTCTGACCTAAGATTTGCTAATTTATTTGCAATACCTCAGTTTTTTATGTGGGCCTGTATTACTATAAAATGTCTTCTCAATTCTGCTTTCGCTCTTTCTCATATGTTCTCATAGCTCATCTCTTCATTTTTGTTTGTTTCCAGGTAGTTTTTTTATTTCACCTTTAATTTCTTTCTTGACCCAGGAGTTATTCAGAAGCATGTTATTTAACTTCCACTTCTGTGAGATCATTCCATTTTCTTTTACTGGATAATTTATAGCTTCAGAACCTTGTTATCAGAGAAGACATTTTCTATAATTTTAATATTCCTACATTTATTGGGACTTGTTTTGTGCCCCAGGATATGTTGTATCCTTGAGAATGTTCCATGTGTACTTGAAAAATATATATATTTCTTTTTATTCAGTGGGAAGTTCTATATATGCCTGTTAAGTCCATATAACCTATTACCTTATTTAAGGTTATTATTTCCTTGTTATTTTTTTGTCTGGAGCACCTATCTATTAATGTAAGTGGAAAGTTAATGTCTCCTACTAGGGTGCACCCTGGTGGCCTAACAGTCTAATACAACCTGGGAGCAGTCCCACATATATCCCAAGGTCCTAGGTTCAAGACCAAGGGCCTGAGGGAAAGAAATGAACAACTAAATAAAAATAAAGTGATACTTCTACCTTTCTCAAAAAAAGCCTCCTACTAGTATTGGGTTGCTATTAATGTCTCTCTTTAGCTTTATTAATATTTACTTTATATTATTTAGGTGATTCTGTGGTAGGTGCATAAATATTAATGACAGTTACATCTTGATGTATTGATCCCTCGACCATTACGCAGTGTCCATCTTTTTCTCATATTACCCTGTATAGATGAAACTCTGTCTTATGTGATATAAATGTTACAGTTCCTAATTTCCTTTCTTCCCATTGCTTTGATTGCTTAATATATAGCCTTTCACTATGAGCCTATTTTGTCTTTGGATCGGATATGGGTTTCTTGAATACATAATATATATGAGTCACATTTTTTAATTCATCCAACCACTCTGTTTGAATTAAGGTTATTCACATTTAGAGTGACTTGATATATGGGGATTCGCTGTTGTCATTTGATCTTTGTTTTCTGATTATTTTATACTTTTATTGTTTCTTTTTCTATGTGTTTCTGTTTGCTTTTTCCTTTGGATGATTTTGAGTTGTGGTTCTCTTAGTGTCTTTATCTGCCCTGTTATCTATCTCTTCTAGTTTAAGTTGGTACTTACCATGAGAATTTACTAACTTTACAAGTTTGCTCATCTAAGGTAGTCTCTTCTGTGTTAATGTCCAATTATCATTTGCCTGTGCAAATTCCATGGTTTTCCATCCCCATTAATGCTTTCTCTTTTCCTAGTCTATGCTTCTGATTCTATTTTTGCTGTTTACCATTTTTCTCAAGGTTTGGAGGACTTTTTTTCTTGTAGAAGAATTCCTTTCCACATTTCTTGAAAGACAGGTCCGGTTCATTTATCATGAAAGATCTTTATTTCTCCATTATATTTGAATGATAATTTTGCAAGGTAGAGTATTCTTGGTTGATAGTTTTTGACTTTTAGTGTTTTAAATGTCATTCCACTCAGTCTGTAGAGTTTCTGCTGAGACATTTTGTAATAGCTTGATGAGGATGTCTTGTAGATTATATCCCCCTTTTCTCCTATAGCCTTTAGTTATTTTTTCTTTATTGTTGAATTTTAAGAATTTTGTAATGATGTGTTTTGGTGTTGGGGTTGTTGTTTGTTTGTTTTTTACCTTTAGAAATTTGGGTGTTCTGTTTCTTGTTCTGTCTGTTTCTTGTACTGGATTAGTTCTTGCCTCAGGTTTGAAAAATTGTCAGATTTAAATAATTTTAATACTCTTTAAATAATTTTTCTGCTCCCTTCTCCCTCTCTTTATCTTCCAGAATACTTAACTATCTTTGTTCATTCCCATGCAATCTGTACATACTCTGTACGCTTTCTATACTACCTCAGTTTATTCGGTGAACTAGTTCTTGAAATACAACACTTCTTTTCTGGGATCTAGAACTTGTTTTTGAGTGGTTAAATGGGATTCTTATAGTTTAAGTTTTATATTGTTTATGCTCTAAATTCTTTGTTAGTTAGGTCTTTCCATTCTGAGTCTTTATTCCTGGATTTTTAATGTTTTCCTCTGCTTATCTATACCTCTAAGATGAAATTTTTGAGATCTTTCGGACATGGCTAACCACATCATTTTTTCCAGGAGGCACTCTGGCATTTATTTCAATTTTCCTTTTTTTTTTTTTTTTTTTTTTTTGAGCTGATATGGGAGCAGCGAGAGACAGGGGATGAAATCTGGGGGTGGCAGTCGTTGTGGGGTGCACAGGGATGCTCTCTTCTTCTCTTATGAGCCAACTTGGCCCCAATTTGTAACCAGAAATTGTGTCACTGTTGCTGCTGCAGATTTTCAAGCAGGTAGTAGGTTTTGTCCCTAAAGCAACAAACCCTGATGCTCAGGACTTGGTGACAGAAAGCACAGCTGATACAATTCTCTACATACCCTTGTGATAAATCTAGTACCCAAATGTGGGTGTTTCACAATTTAAGCCCTCCTGCAACTTTTCCATTGCTAGTTATGGCAGCTTCCCCAGCCACCATGCTGCCTTTCCTGAATCCACCCCCGTAAGTAATTGTTCACCCCACTTCAGAAATAAAATGCTTCAGTTAAACATTGTCTCTTGATGATAGATGGAGATAAATTGGCTGTGAAAATAGTTAAATATAGTGTACCTTGAGAGGAACACTTTCAAAGCTGTTTACTAATTGTGTTGTGATGTCACTGTCTAAAGTTTTATTTCAATTAGTAAAATATAAATGAAATAATTTTAAAGTGAAATAATTTATATCTCTAAGGGTTGTGATAAACATCAAATAATCATATGTGAAAATGGTTTCAAAAGTAATAATAGATCACAAATGCAAATTACAACTGTTTATGAGACAAAGTTTGACATAATTTGCATTTTTCTCACACCCTTCCTACAGTGACCATCAAATCTATTTGATCTGTCTTCAAAATATATCTACACATGAGCACTTTTCAATTCTCCCACTGTCCCCTTACTGAGATAGTGACTGGTCCAAGCAGCCATTACATGTCCTCTAGATTATAAGTCTCATCCTGCTCTCCTTGCTTCTGTTCTAGCCCTACTGAGTTAATCATTAATATGTAGATAAAGTCAGTTCAAAACCCTTCACTGGCTCTGCACTTCACTCAAAGTAAAATCTGAAGTCCTCATTTTAGAAGATCCTATATTATCTGCCTACTACCCTCACTCCAGGCCCCTCTCCGATTTTAAGATCTTTATCTTTATTATTTCATTGCACTTGAAATTGTTCCTCAGACACTCAAGTTCCCTCCAGACATATCCTGGAGGAATATTCCCTTTGCCTGAAATCCACCTGTTTCATGTCCCCTAATCTTTATGAAAAATTTCCCCCTCAAGGAGATCTTCCTGGCCACCCAACCCTGATCATTTATATTCTCCTTCTGTTGTGGTTTTCTTTTATTTATTTTCTTTACACTCAATACTCATTGCTATCAAATATAGATTAGATTGTTTTTAGTTTTGTTTGTTGTTCTTTTCTAACCTAAAAGGAGAATTCCATGACAGCAAAATTTTTGTCTATTTGCTCATAAGTGAATATGCCTCAGGGATAAATTAATAACAACATGATTTTTTTTCTAAGAAATGGCTCCCTTCTCCTTATAGTCAAAATATTGTGACTCCCCAGACACTGAGATCTAAATAGCAGGAGTCAGGAATGAGATTTCAGAATACAAAAGGAGAAGTTGTTCTAGCAGATTGCTTTAACTGATTCTGCCGAGGGAACGGCTGGTGTTAAACTTGGAGAACAACCAGAAGCATAAATCAATATTCAAGACAGATAAATACAAATACTGCATGGCTTCACTTATGAGGAATCTTAAATTTAAAAAAAAAGATATATAGAGACAAAGAATAGAAAGGTGGTGGTGGCCAGGGGTTGGAGGCAAAAGGGAGATGTTGGTAAAGGGGCACAGACATTTAGCTATAAGGTGAATAAGGTCTGAGGATTCACTGTTGCTATAGTTGATAATACTATAATTTTCCATTATAGTTGATCATTGAAATTTGTTGAGAGTAGAATTTAAATATACTCACCAAAAAGAAATAGAGGAGGTAATGAATGTATTGATTAACTACAGGGGATAATCCTTCCACAATTATAAAAATATCAAGTCTCCAAGATTATGTACACTTTAAATATTTTATCATTTGTATTGATTATAACTGAAATTTAGGAAAAATCACATATATATATGTATGTATGTCTGTATCTGTATACACACATACAAACATGAAATGTTCATTTTAGACTGATAGGTTGTGGACCAGAAGTGCCACTTCATGGTAAGATTTTTAAACCTCAGGGAATAACTTACTTAAGGGAAGGTGAATTTATCTCAATATTGAATGTATAAAACTAAGTGCATGACACGTTAATCTATCTACAATTTAGAAAGGCAGAATTCAAATTATAGTTCAAAATTATAACTGACAAGAAACCTGACAGTTTTTCCCAAACTTCAGTAAATTTGTTCATAAAATCATAAGAAAAGCATATATTACAAACATATAAACAATAGTAACTTAAACCAATTGCAAAAATATAGGGCTTAATTTTGCTGATTATAATGATACTCACTGATTTAATAATGTAATTTGTTGTATGCTCATATTTCAGCTAATTAAAGACATTTTATTAATTTTATTAATTTTATTAATTCAGACATTTATTAAATAACTCCCAAATACCTGCTACTGGACCAATTTTAGGAGTTTCCTAGGTATAATCTAAAGCTGGTTCCTATATATAGGAGGCAGGGAGAGACCGAAGAAACAGGCAGGTCATGCTCTATTGATAGGTAGCAACTTTCAATGAACACAGAAATTTACATACAAGGCTTTGTCTTGGGCAGCCAAAAGATGTCTCACCCCTGTCAAATCTTAAAAGTTAATATTGAGACTTTGACTATGTTGAATTACAGATGCAGCCCAGATAGTTTCAACACCTTATACATTACATTTTCTCATGGCTTTAATCTTAGAGCAGCTTCTGGGAAGGCACATTCCAAGGGGCAAGACTGTACTACACATTCCATGACGTGAGGAGATGAGGAGTACCAGTTGCCTGACTCCAGTTCTGGAGCCCACTGACAGTTAAGTTTTTTTGATGACCTTCTCCATCACCTGATAAGTGTCAGGAACTCTTCTGGGTGCTGGTGCCATCACAGCACACAAAATGAGGCTCCTACTCTTGTGGAGTTCCTATTCTTGGTGTAACATAAAATAAATAAGTTAAAAGTAAACTCTTAGAGAGAGGTTAGGGCTTTGAAGGAAACAAAGCAAATAATTAGACAGACTGATCTCAAGAGCCAGAAGACTTTTTTATTTAGACTGGTCAGAGGAGGCCTTTTTAATGGAAGATAAGTCAATGAAGAGTTACTGTATAACAAATTACACCAAAAAGTAGTGGCTTAAAATAATAGACATCCTATCTCTAATGATTGTTTGAGTTGGATGGCAATTCTCCTCATCTAGACTAGCTCAGTTTGGGTGAATGATCTTGGGTAGCACCATCAGGTCTCTGATACCTGAACTTGGATAGATGGAGCAGCTGGGCTTCTCTCTGATATGTGATAGTAAAAGGGGTTCCCAGCAGCAAGAAAGACAGGCTCATGGTAAATGGAGATGGGTGGGAAGTCACAGAAATTAATGATGAACAACTCATACATTCCATCCTTAAGTGAAATTTAAAATCAATGAAACCACTAGAACATGGATTTACTTATTTAGTCAGTGTATTAGCTACTCAAACAAATTACAACAGATTTAGCATTTTAAGACAACACAAATTTAATGGAAAAATACCCAATGCTCATAGATTGGAAGACTTAATATTGTTAAGATATTATAACCACCCAAAGCAATCTACAGAGTCAATGCAATACCCACCAAATCTCAACTTTATTGTAGAAAAAGAAAACTCTATTCTAAAAATCATATGGAATCTCAAGGAACATCAAAAGCCAAAATGATCTTTAAGAAGAAACAAAGTTGGAAATCTCATACTTCTTGAGTTCAAAACTTATCACAAGCCCATAGCAATCAAAGACATTATGGTAAATAAAATAAGTCAGTCCCAAAAGGACAAATATTGTGTGATTCCACGTATCCAAGATTCCTAGAGTCGAATTCATGAAGACCAAAACTTTATGAATAGGTGCTGATGGTCTTGTGTGGAAGAAAAAAATTATTCTCCTGGGTAATTATAAGCAGGTCATGTGACACTTAAACATATTAAAAAAATACTGGAATTCACTCATGAGAGAAATTCAGATTAAAACTGATTCATTTATCAGACTGGCAAAAATTTTAAGAGCTTGTCACCATATTCTGTTGATGAGACTGTGGGGAAATAACATTTGTTGCAAGTAGGTTTGCCAATTGATATCACACCTACAGAAGGTAATTCAGTAATAGCTATCAGAATTACATATGTACTTATTTTTTGATGCAGCAGTTCTTCTTCCAGGAATTTACCCTGAAGATGTATTTCTAGGCACACCCCAGTGGCTTTGTGGTTAAGTACATGGCCTCTGGTTAGTATAGTCCACATACATCCCAAGGACCCAAGTTCACACCACGGGACTGGGGAAGGATAACCAAGATTAACAACTAAATAAAATAAATAAATGCTTCTTCCTCTGCTGTTTCTCTTACTTTGTACCTGCTTACTTAACCTTCATTCCTGCCTACAGCTTTCCTTTTAAAAAATGCACTTCTAACAAGAAAATAAATATGAGCTTGGTTAATCATTGCAGCATTTTTGTATTTGCTAAATATTAGAAACAAGGTATGCCCTGATAGCCTAGCAGTTTAGTATACTGGGTATAGTCCACTTACATCCCAAGGTATCTGGTTCAAGACGCATGGCCAGGGAACAACCAAGATGAACAACTAAATAAAATGAAGTGCTTGTTCCTCCTCTTTCTTCCTGCCTGTCTACCTACTTGCCTTCATTCCTGACTGCACCTTTCCTTTAAATATGTGTTTAAAAAATACATTGGAAACAAATACTCATTCATAGGAAAGTGGCTAAATAGATAGGATATACCCACACAATATAAAAGCTATAAAATAGAATGAGGACCATTTCTATGAAGTGATATTATCATATCCAAGATATCATTAAAACTGAAAAAACAAACAGTAAAGGAGTATATGTTGCCATTTTTGTAAGAAAGGAAGGAGGAAAGAGCATATTCATAATTGTACTTCTTTTTTAAAAAGAAAACAAGACACTTAAGTCAGGAATTTATAAGATTATTTACCCACAGGAGCAAGTAGAAATGGGATTGAAGGAATTAAGGATTGACAGACTATAACTTTTTGTATAATTTTGACTTTAGCATATCATATTAATTTTTATATACTCAAAAATGAATACAGAGCATGCCCTGGGCATCTAGTGATCTAGTACACCCTGGCAGACCCACACACATCCAAGTGCCTAGTTCAAGACCCACCTTGCAAGATACTACTTAGACTATGCACCCTCAATCTAAAGATTAAAAACTAATTAGTAAATAAATATTAAACTAATTGGTGCTATTTTTCCCTCAGTGATATGGAGAAGATTTCCAAAAATACTTTCTAGTATTCCAGGATTGAACAAATGAGTAAATATATTAAACATAAAGGGAGCCATATTTTTTTCTCATCAAAGAAAGCAGTTGTAAATATAAAAAGGGGAAGACTGGCAGGTGGTCTGGAAGTAGAATTGTAGGCATCGCTATGAACTCATGGTTTTAAAGAAAGAGATACAGAAATATATGTGTTTCTGTGTTTGTGTGTTGGCTCTACTAAGAAGATCTAAAGGAAATTAAACCACAATTAGTAATGAATACAACTACCGTCGAGTATTATTTTCTGATAACCCACATTCCCTAAAAGAAGCTAGAGACTCAGGCCTAGGGCAATAAAAACGCAAGACGATAATAAAATACTTTATTGAGTCTTAAAATAAGAATAGACTTAAAAAAAAAAAAAGATGCAGACATAAAATAACCCCAGCTTGAAGTTCTTGCATTGGACAAATCCAGGATAATTTGAACATCAATGTAAATAATAATCAATGAATTACAATCCATCAAATGAAATATGAATCTTAAAGTCCACACTGATCTGAATAAATAATGAAAATAAGAGAACACTCTCTTAATTTACAATGCCAACTATGAATGTGGAAGAAATTCATTAAAATGACTTTTGCAGCTATCATACTAATTGACAATTTGCTTAAAGAGTTATCGATGAATACTTAAATTTGTAAATAAATTTTTAATTAACAGAGTATTTATATAATTTCAAACTTTTCTCTACAAAGTACTTATTAATTACAAAGTAGTAAATAATTTTAAAGCAGACACAACCTTAACAAGTCATCACTGCTAAGCCAACAATGAGATAAACAAATATCATTAATTTCTGATCTCTGAATACTGACAAAAATATATCACTTTTGTGACATTCTTTGGACAGTTAACCAAATTTACATTGACTATGGAGTAGATCATTGATTCTTCTATGTTGAATTTCCTACTTTTGATAATTATGTTTTGGGAATGTAAAAGGATGTCCTTGCTCCTAAAAATTACATTTTGAAGTAAAGAGGCATCATATTGGAAGTTAGTCCCCCAGAATTTGAGAAAATATGTAAATACATAGGTGTGTGCTTGCATGTGTCTTTGAGCAAGAGAGAGAGAGAGAGAGAGAGAGAGAGAGAGAGAGAGAGAGAGAGAGAGAGAGAGAGAAAGGGAGAGAGAGAGAAACATTAATGAGAAAGCAAATAGGGCAAAATGTTAATAACAGTGAAGCTGAGCAAAGGGTACACAAGAGTAATTCATGCTCTTCTTGAAGCTTTCCTATAAATATGCAAGTATATAAATTTGAAACTACCCAGAAAGTTGTCTAAAGGTAATTAGACTACTTAGAGCTAACAATTGCTATAATTCTTTGCCACTCAAAAATCTCTATGACAAGGATTCTGATTTTGACTTCCTTTTCCTAAAAGTAGTTGATGCAGATATAACTCAGACAAAATGCTCTGAGTAACAAAAAATATTCTCTTCATAATTCTTATTCTGTGTTTTGAATGTATTCTAGATTTTCTAATTGTTATATATATATATATATATATATATATATATATATATGCACATCTGTATTTCTCACTCTATAGTACTAGGTAACTATCAAGGTTATGATATCTAAATACAGTCCTTGCCTGTGTTTTAATCAATTATAGAGAATAAACCAGTGGCCCAAAGGATTATATTTTGGAAATCTTGCTTCAATTTAAAATATCAGTTTTTAAGCCCTTATATGTTATATTTCACCCATCCTTGCAGTGAAATTTTCCAGGGTGGCATTAAACAAATTGTCTCTTAGTTTTCTTCCCAACCCTAAACCTGCAGGGAAAAAAAATGGTTTAGTACCAATGAAATAATGTACTTGTAAAATGAGCTAGAATTTTTGCACTGAAATAACTAACATCATCTACATTAGTTGAACCACAGAAGACTTTCAGAGTCCAGAGTAAAGAGTTGATTTTTCTTTTGAAATCTCAAGTCAGTGGGAATGTAATTATTTCCATTTTGCACAATCTTTCTCCTCAGCCCCATGGTACAACAACAACCTCAAATAGCATGTTCCAGCACTGTTCTAAGTGCTTTACCTGTCCTAATTTAAATTAATAACTAAATATGTAATGTATTATTAATATCCTTGTTTTTAGAAAAGCCAAAGTAAAGAGGTTAAGTAATTGGCCCAAGGTCACTGTGATACTGTGATTTATAATAAGGACCGTATCTATTTAGTCTTCCTTTACATTTCTGTTGTAGATTCCTCAAACCCTTGGAATTTCCTAAGTGATGAGAGAGATAAAGATTCTTACTGTGTTAATGAGGTTACTTTGAGACCACACCTATTAATGGGGACTGGTTATTGGGGAAACCAACCAACTTGAAGGAATTAGAACTTTCCCTGAACTCCAGGGAGGAGAAGGGCTAGAAATGAACCAATCACCAATAGCCAATGATTTAATCAAGTTTCCCCCTGAAATGATGCCTCCATTAAAAAAAAAAAGAAGAAGGGTTCACTGGGCTTCCAGGTCAGTGAACCAGCACTTCACACATGCCTCTGTGATGGGCCTCAGACTCCTAGGAGTTCTAAAGAACAGAAGCTCCTTTCTTTAGGACCTAACCTTATGTATCTCTTTATCTGGTTATCAATTCATATCCTTTAATGTTCTTTGTAATAAACCTGCCATCTAGTGAGTAAACTAGTTTCTCAAGCTATACAAACTGTTCTTGCAAAGTAATCAAAACCAAAAACAGTTAGAGGAAACTGATTTGTAGATAGAAGTACAGGTAACAATTGCGATGGCATCTAAAGTAGAGGACATTTGTCAGGGACTGAGTCCTTAGTCTATGGAATCTAATGCTATCTCCAGAAATGAGTTTAATTTTAGGAGCCCAGCTTGGGGTGTGTGTGTGTGTGTGTGTTAGGTGGGGGTGGGAGACACATCAGAATCAATGACCAGGAAAATTTGTCATCATCTACTGATGTATGAGATTCACACCTAGACACTCTGGTTCCAGAATCTGGGCTCTTATAGTTGTATTATGTCACTTGTCATGTCTCAGTAAGACTCTTTATATGTTATCTTCTTTAATATTCCACCAGAGATTCAAAAACTTGACCTAGGGGCAAATATTTGATCTGAATGTATTAATTTTTTCCTTCCTACCTAGGAAAATATCTATCCTCTCTATTCTTAATGCCACTTTGTCATTGTATTTTATTTTGGATACAATAGACTAGTCCCAGTACCTTCAGGTGAGACGATGTCAGTGAGCTGCATCTCCTTTCACTGCCTCCAGATCTTGATCTATGCTGGCATTTTTATTTATTCATTCTTTTGGGGGGAACGCTGATGTCATTTCCTCATTCACAGGCATAAGAGTGAAAGGACAGGGCAAGACATATAGTGCCATGGAAACAGTGGGTGCTACTGGGATTGAGACCAGCTTCCTCAGGCATTTCTCTGAACCTCAGCTTCTCGCCTTATGAGAAGTAAAGAGTATTTTGCACTTAACAGCTTACTAAAGCTTGTGTGAATATTTCTTTTAAAATTGAACAAAAATTCATGTCACAAAATTAAATATTAGAAAAGATAGAATATGTAAAAATGCTTATAAACTTTTAAACTATATACAATAATTAATTACAACTAATTGGTGTTACTACCCAGGATCAGGAATTATGTAATAATTATTTCTATCTACTATGAGATCATTAAAGCAGAAATGGGCACACATTTGTACTCTGAGTTCAAAGGTTAAGGTATGAACAGGTAAACAAAAATATCCTATGGGACTTCTTAGCTTCACATTGTCCTAAGTTAGAAGACTATTCCAGACAGGTTAGTCATCTCTATTTAGCTTAATACAGAAAGAGCAGCATGAGATAATCCACTAGTATTCACTGTATTCAAATAACCAAAACAAAATCCTAAGCAAACCCTACAAGTTTCATCTATTGAAATATGAAGAATCTTCTTGGGGATAATGCAAAACTTTTTAGGTTTCTAAGTCAAGAAGCACGAGGGATCAAAGAAGTACAATAAGACATTTGGAACTTGGTAAGCAAACTCTGGCTTTAGTGAGAGATCTCTATTGCCTTACTATAAGCTTAGTGTAACAACCTCTATGGACTTAATGAGGAAAATTCCTAGGACCCTTTTATGAAGTCTTCTGTGACTTTAATATGAAGCCACTTGACTGACATTAACTGGACTCACTGAGGCTTAGTTTTTAACTTAATAGGTCTTGGAAAAGGTATTTATTGTTAGGGAAATAACATTTTAGTTTCAATGAAGTCCATAAAAAAACAAAAGTATAGTTTTAGTGTATAATTTTATTAGCTTTGAATATACAGAATTATTTTTATTTCCTATGATATTTTTCAGGAGGACCGCAAACCAAAACTTAAAGGTAGAAAAGTAATGATATGTGCAGAATTTTATAAAACTCTCATGAAAGGAATTAAAGAATGTCCAAATAAAAATGAAGAGACAGTGGTCATGGACTATTTCGATCAATATTTATAATATTTCAAATCTTATAATTTTGATGTATATATCCAACACAATACCAGTCAAAATCTCAGCAAGCTGTTTTGCATATTTTAACAAATACATTTTAAATTTATAGTGGAGGGCAAAAGACCCAGATTAATCAGCACAATACTGAAGAAGAAAAACAAAGTTGGAACTACTGGATTTCAAGAAGTACTATAAAGCTACAGTAATCAAGACACCATGGTATTGACAAAAGAATAGACACATAAAATACTGGAACAGAATAGCATAAAGCTACAGTAATCAAGACACCATGGTATTGACAAAAGAATAGACACATAAAATATTGGAACAGAATAGCAACCCTAGAAACAGAGCTATATACATAATGCCAACTGATCTTTGACAAAGGCAATAAAATGGAGGAAAGATAGTCTTTTTAAAGACTGGTTCTGGAACAACTGAACATTCATATGCAAAAAATTAAAAAAAAAAAACAAATGTGCACACAAACTGTTCATAAAAATGAAATCATAAGTAAAATACAAAACTATAAAACTTGTTGAAGAAAATATAAAAAAAGTCTAGATGAGCTAAGTGATGAGTTTTTAGGTACACCAAAAGCATGATCCATGAAATAAAAAACTGATATTAGAACTTACTAAGTTTTAAAACTACTGTTCTGCAAAAAGAAATCAAAAGCCACATTACTGAAAGAAAATATTTGTAAAGCACCTATCTAATAAAGGTCTTACAACCAAAATGTACAAAGAATTCTTAAAATTCAGTAATAAGTAAACAAAGAGCACAATTTAAAAATAGATGAAAGATATAAAAATACACCTCACCAGAGAAGATATACAGATGGCAGATAAGCATATGAAAAGATGTTAAGCATTATATGTCAATAGGAAATTTAAAAATGAAAACAATAATGAGTTACCACTATATTCCTCTTAGAATGACTTAAATCTAAAATTCTGACAATACCAGTTGCTAGCAAGGATGCAGAATAACAGGGATTCTTACAATCATTGCTGGTGGAAATTTAAAATGATAGAACTACTTTGGAAGATAGTTTGTGGATTTCTTATAAAAATTAACAGTTTTACATAAAATCCAGCTATTGTGCTCCTAGGTATTTACCCAAGTGACTTAAAATTGATACCTATGTAAAAGCCTGTATATAAATGTTTATAGTAGATTTATTCATAATAATCATCAAAACCCAAAAGCAAGTTGTCCTTCAGTAAGTAAATAGAAAATAAACTGTTGTATGTACACAGAATATAATATTATTCAGTAATAAAAAAAGAAATGAACTACTAACTTACAAAAAAAGGCATATGGGATATTCTGGAAAGGTAAAATGACAGAGATAGTTGTGAAAAATCATTATTGCCAGCAGGGCAGGGACAAAGGATTAAATAGAATGAAACACAGGATGCTGAAACTATTTTGTGCAATACTGTAATTGTGGCTATATAACTATACATTTATCAAAACCCATTGAAGTTTACAGCACAAAGATTAACTTAATGAACGCAAGTTTTCAAAAATCATTTAGGAATTTGGGGGAAATCCCACAATAAAATGTAGAATGTGACAAACAACAGTATTACAACAATGTGAAACAACCTCACTCAATTGAGAAGGGAAAAATGGTGTGACCAATATAACTGGAAATAAGTAGAGTCTGTAAAACTAACGGCAGAAGAAACTGTACATAAGCATTGCACTATGATTGAGAAAATTGTTTCCCAGAAAAGTAATGGTTAAAAATTCTGACACTTTATGCATGTCCACTGGAAGTGAGGAACTGATAAATGGATGACAGGTTTGGGAGCCAGGTTTCTCACTGTTGGAGAGCGTTTTCAGACAAGCAAAGTAAGAAAGATAGAATCATCCATGTGGTAATAGGTTAAAGTTAGCAACACTAGGCTGATCTCATATTTACATTAATGTAGTTATATATGATCAATTATTTCTTAGGATTATTTATACCTAAGTATACATAATTGGTCTGAATTTATATATACATGATAAGTATATAAACATAGGTTATATGAGATTAAAAACATTGACATCAATAGGAATGAACATACCCGGTACTCAAATCTTGGTTTCTAAAGCTCTTGTCCAATAAAAAATGATATTAGATATTTAGGATTTTTTAAATTAAGGTTTAGAAGTAAATGGATGACACACTCAAAGTGAATAATTGGTATAAAAATTAATAAAATGGGCAATATCTAAGGAAGTCACACAGGATAGAGCGTGAAGTAGGGATTGGAAACAGGCTGCCATTATCACCTATTCCCTAAAGAATAAGAACATAAATTACCATCATCCTGAGACAGAGGGAACTGAATCGAGTTACCTGATATGAGTTACAACCCTCCATCAGGAACTGGACCAATTTACTTTGACTTTCACCCTCCTGTCTGTCTCTGATTTTCTGTTAGTCAATCTCAACTGGAAACCAAAGTAAAAGAATTTCCTTGATGCAAGTCAGCCTCTCTGGTGGTAGAGCATGGTGGATAAGGATGGAGAGCTGACTGGAAGGGTGAAGAAAAGATACCCAAATACAGTTGGTCTGTTGTAAATCCCACTTCTACAGAGAAGACAACTTGCGGAGCTGGATTTTCAGGTATGCACAAGACGGTGAAATAATAGCTTTTAAACTATGTGTTATGAAAATGCAAATACATACGTAAAATACTGAATAAAATAATAAATATCTGTATACCCTTAATGTAGTTCTAGTAATTATCACCTCATGGCCAACCTAATTACATCAATACCATTATCCTCTCCTTTCTTATATTAATTTAAAACATATCCAACACAGTGGGGTTAGATACAGAGAGTACATGGAAGACTGGAGACCCCAGAGCTCTTGCATGTACCCCACGAAAGGGGGATGGTAACAGATACTGCAGTCTAGTGGTGCTCTAGCTTTCTGGTAGTGTTTCTTGCAAAGGTTAGAAGTCTTCTTGAGTCTCCTCTGGGGAGTGCCGACTATGTGATTTGTGGGACCCAGAGAAAAATGCAATTGTGAACCTTTCTTTAAAAAAATTAAGAATAGAGTTCAACCGTTGGTGGCAAACATAATGTGGTATAGTCAGATGTTAATTTATAATGACTCACCTCTTAAATCTATATAATTTTATGGCATGCCCTTGTGGCCTAGTGGTTAAGGCCAAAAATCCCAAGGCTCTAGGTTCTAGTCCTGGGGTTGCAAGGAGCAACCAAGATGAACAACTTTGTTCACTGTTTCTTTCTAAATGTTTCTTTTTCAATGTTCCTTTCTAAAAAACATAATTCAAGACATCATAACAATTGTTTCATCCTCAGATATTTCAATGTATATCTCTACAAAATAAAGGCATGTTTTCTTAACCATTATTAACAGACCTAAAATAAATTAATAATAATTTATTAATATTAATGTCTAGTCACTGTGAAAATATCCAACTATTTCATGAATAATAAATGTGTTGAAAAAATTTGAACATTTATTGAAAAGAATTACTCAAATTTTGTATTTTGTTGATCCCATCACTGTGGTATGGCAACATGTTTCACTTTACAAATAACTTATTTGTTCCAGCTGAATTTAAATTCCCAAATCAAAATTAAGGATAAATAGTAAGATGTCCTATATAGGGTAGTCAGGGGGAGGGGGCCTAAACCAAAAAAACTTCTGCTTACCCTTCTTCCTTCACACATGGTCTGATATGATCTTTGATGTCAATAGGAATGATTTTGACTTGAATAACTGCTCCAAGGATTAAAAACAGGTTTGTTACATTTTCTGTATGTTGGATTGATGCTGTAATTTTATTAGCTTTCAGGACTCATAAGGTAGGGCACATGAAAGATGACTGACATATCATGTTATGAAGGAACCACGCCATTACAAAGAAAGGCAGTTCGACATGACTGAACCCAATCATCAGAGTGAGGGCTTCTAGCTGACAATGAGTAGACTAAACCTTACTAAAAATTAACTTGTGTATGAATCTGCAAGTGCCAGTGGAATTAATTTGAAGGCAATATTTTACTTTAAAATATGATAATGTGGAGTTATATCCAAATTCAAGACATTGTTAACACTGCATTATAACATGATAGCACTAGTCACCAATTGACATCATTGCCTAAGTTCTGCTGAATCATGTTGGAGTAAGCATTTGGTGGGACATAATTTGGAACAGGAAATAGAATAGAGGAAAACTTCAACTAACTACAGGAAGAGGCCTTACAGCTAATTTAACTAGCTCTTTTGACCAATTACAGAGCCTTCTATATGTAAAAGTTTTACTGTCCTCCAGCGGTTCCCACAGAAAACAAAAACGCAGTGAATAATATTTAAAGAAAATTATGGGAATGGGTTGATCCCAGACATCTTTCTTAAGAGAGACAGACTCCTAACTGGCCACTTTTGTGACTGTTACACTATATTGGATATAGTAGAGCAAAAACCTGATAGTATTGGATAGAGTTGCTTCTCTCTCAGTCTTCATGATTCCACAGAAGGAAGAGAACTTTCACTGCCCAGGACAGAGAATGGGAGAAACACTACTTATCTCTGACTCTAAGTTACTCCACCTACCTATTCATGAGACTGAGGAAACTGCTGGACCCCCAAGGTTCAGTCTCTCCTGAATTTTCTCTAATTTTTTCCAAGTGATTGTTCCTGAAAGAAAGCTCTTTTTTGCACATTCATATAATCAGCTTAGCTTTTTTAAATAGATTCCTCTTTAAAGAAAGAAGGCCTCTCACCTTGGGAAGTAATTTATATTCAGAGGCAATATGTTAGGTAGTCCAATTCAGTCCATAGGAAACATCACTTCTCCAGTTCAGTCTTATCCATGTCAAAGCTAATATTGCTATCTCAAATATTTGTGATTCCTGAGATTTCTCAACCGACACCAAAGTTAAGTAGGAAACATGTTATTTATTGTTTCCTCTAAATCTTCACTAACCTATTCTTTCAAGTCAAATTAGATGTAGATGCTAAAGATACCACCAGACTAAGACAGAATCAGAGATGATTGTTTATGTTCCATTTGGATCCATAAGTGGCTAGAAATATGCCCTGTAAATTAAGAACATAATATTACAAGCACAAAATGGGATGAAGATGACAGACAATTTGAAAAAAAAAAAAAAAAAAAGGACATCTAATGGAATGCAGATTGTGTTCTTATCGGCTGGCCAGAATATCATACTATTTTTTTCTGACTGTATCCACAGTTAAGAAGAAGCAATCTGGCTTCCTGGTGGAGAAGTTGGGGGGAACATGAACAAGATCAATAACCCAAAGGAGATACAGTAACTGCATGGAAGCACAAAATGACTTACCTGTGAACCCCATGCCCCTCTGTACTTGAGAACTGCAGTGAGTGAACAACACCCTTAGGGGATCAAGAGAGCTTGCAGAGGCAGACATTGAACTTGCTTCCCAAAGGACATTTCGAAACCTGTGCTTAGTAGAGCACAGGGAACCCACCTGGGAGATTCTAGGCCAGGATCTGGAGAAAAGTAGGGGGGGGGGGGTGACGACCAATCCTTCCACTCCCCGTCTTTAAAGGAGCACACAGAGGCCAACAGGCAAACTTGTTTCCTGGCCAAGTAGCTGGAGAAAGAATAAGACCAATCACTAATAAAAGCTACGGTAACTGCCAAGAAATACAAGAAAACCTATCCTTGAGCTCCCTGCCCCCTGTCCTGGAGAGCTGTGGACTCCACAGAACTCACAGTGTCTGCTGATAAACTTAGTCCTTAGATTGAAGAGCTTCCTATCAGTCAGATGCAAGAGAATAATTGGTCACCATCCCCACAGAAGCCAATAGACACCACTGAAACATTATTTGTGGCCCACCAAAAGTGAGAATTTCAAAGAGGGGAAAAAGCTCCACCCCACACAGAACTCAAGTGGATGGTACTGGCCATGCCAGGACCCAAAATCACCACTTAGGAAGAACTCTAACATAAAAAAGAAAGTCATGGTGCTAAATCTATAACAGAAAAAAGCCATACCAAAAGCAAAGTCACCACAAAAACAGCAAAATGGCCCAAAGAGAGGAAGACGCCAGGACCTTTCCAGGGAAGAACTCCATTGACATTAAATGGGACAACCTAACAGAGAAAAAGTTCAAAAAAGCAGTTATGAAAAAGCTGAATGTGAAATAGTAGGCATACACAACCACCCAAAGTCAATTGGAAGATTTCCAAAAAGAATGACAGATCAAAGGGAATGTGTCACCAAGGAGGTTGAGGCCATGAAGAAAGTCCTTTCAGAAATGCTAAAGATAAAAGACACAGTCAAAGAATTAAAGATAAGCTTGGGAAAAATCCATAACATATTCAATCATGCAAAGGAACAAATCTCAGAAATAGAAGACAAGATCACAGAGGTGACCCTCATGGAAGAGGAAAGAGAAACAAGACTGAGGAAAAATAAGAAATCCTATGAGAAATATCAGACAGCATGAGAGACAACATAAAGATCATAGGTATTCTAGAAGGAGAGGAGCAGGGTAAAGGTCTAGAAAAAACCAACTCTTAGAAGCAATATCACAGAACTTCCCACATCTGTCACAAAAAGTTACTATGGAGGTCCAAGAAGCAGATACAACACCAAAATTTCTAAATATAAAAAGGCCTACTCCTAGCCACATCACAGTAAAACTCACAAGAATGGAGAGCTGTCTCCATTAACAGCAAAGAAACCAATAAAATCTGTGAGAGAAAAGAGAAACATAACCTACAAAGGTATACCCATCAGGCTATCATCAGACTTCTCAGCAGAAATACTACAGGCCAGAAGAGAATGGAATGACATATTCAAAATACTAAAAAACAAAAACTACCAGCTAACCTGCAAAACTGTCATTCAAATATGATGGTTAAATAAAGGTCTTCAATGATAAAAGTTAATCTATTTTTCCCACCATCATATCTACCTTTCAAAAAATCCTGAGAGGGATTTTGAAATAGGGAAAAAGGAAACAATGATCCACCAAAAACTCCAAGAATTGTGATAAATAGAAAATCTCACCAATGGTGGAAATAATATCATGGAATCCAGATGTACATTTAAATATGATATGGTGTCATATCATAAAAGATTATTACAGGGATGATAAGATAGTAATAATCCATATGCTAAACACAAAACCTAACTCTAAAGAGATACTGGGAAGTAAACAAAACTGAAAAAAAACAACACCAAAAACTATACAGAGGAAAAAGAAAATAAAAATAAATGAGAAAAAGTGCAACAGACACAGAAAACACAGGCTCAAATGACAGCAATAAAGCCCTATTTATCAGTTATCACTCTGAGTGAATGGACTGAATTCACCAATCAAAAGACACAGAGTTGCTAAGTGTATCAAAACATAAGATCCATCAATATTATTCTAACAAGAAGCTCATATAAGATCCAAGGACAAACACAGGTTGAAAATCAAAATTTATGAAAAATATAAGCAACAGTGATGAAAGGAAAGCAGGAATTGTAATACTAATTTCAGACAAGATAAACTTCCACCAGAAAAGAATAGCTTAAGGCAAGGAAGGGCACTATGTTATGGTCAAGGGGATAATTCATCAGGTAACTATTATTTATATATATATATATATATATATATATATATATATATATATATATACACCCAAGGCTGGACCATCAAAATATGTAAAATAAATGCTGACAGAGCTAAAGATAGACGTTGACAGTAACATAATAATAGTGGAGGACTTCAGTATGCCAATTACATCAATAAATAGATCACCCAGGCAGAAAATCAACAAATAAATAAAGACTCTAAATGAAGCAATAGAGCACATGGACCTAACAGACATATACAGGGTACTCTACCCCAACAAAAAGGAATATATCTTCTTCTGAAGTGTACATGGAATATTCTCAAAGATGGGCCACGTCCTGATACACAAAACATGTATCAGCAAATTTAGCAAGATTGAAATTATAGAAAGAATCTCCTCTGACCACCAGGGGGTGAAACTAGAGATGAACCAGAATGGCAAAACTGCAAAACCACAAAGATTTGGAAATGGAGCAACATGCTTCTGAAAAACTCATGGATCATCAATGAAATTAAAGATAAATTGAAGACTTATCTGGAGACAAATGAAAATGAAGAGATGAAGTACCAGAACTTGTGGGATGCAGTTAAAACAATCCTGAGAGAAAAGTTTCTAGGCATAAATAAAGTGCTTCTTTTACTTCTCTCTTCCTGCCTAACTACTCATCTTAATTCTTGCCTGAAATTTTCCTTTAAAAAATTAAATTAGATTAAAGATAAAAAATTCCAGACATTTTTTAAGGAAATTCAACAAGTAATATTGAAGTTTACTTGCAATCACAAAAGACTTTGAATAGCCAAAGGTATCATGAGAAAAAGAAAAGAACAGTGGAAGAATCACACTTCCCAACTTCAAATTATACTACAAAGTGGTCATCACTAAACCAGTATGGTACTGTAACAAAAACAGACACACAGATCAGTGGAATAAAGTTGAGAGCCTGAAAATAAAGTCACAGCTATCTGAACATTAAATCTTCAACAAAGGAGCCAAAAGCATACAATGAAAGAAGGGAAGTCTATTCAATAAGTGGCACTGGGAAAACTAGGAAAACCTGCAAAAAAGTGAAATTAGATTATTCATTAGCACCATACACAAAAGTTAACTCAAAATAAATCACAGACCTAGACATAAAACCCGAAACCATAAAATACTTGGAAGAAAATGTGGAAAAAATGCTCCATGACCTCAACCTCAAAGAAATCTTTGGGGAAAGAGCAACTACAACAAAAGTAACCAACATAAAGCTAAATAATTTGGACTTCATCAGTCTAAAAAGCTTCTGTACAGAAAAAGAAATCACCACTAAAATAAAAAGTCAACCTACCAAATTCAAGAAAACATTCACACAACATACATCAGATAAGTGCTTAATCTCCAAAATATACAAAGAGTTCATACATCTCAACAACAAAAAATTAAATGATCCACTTGATAAATGGGTAGAAGAACTGAACAGACTCCTATCCAAACAAGATGCATAGATAGTCTACAAACCCATGAAAACAATGTTCTCCATCACTCATCAGAGAAATACAAATAAAGCCACAATGAGATAATAACTTGCACCATGGAGAATGGCCTAGATTCAAAGGTCTAGAAATAACAAGTGACGGAGGGGCTGTGGAAAAAAAGCTATCATCCCTCACTGTTGATGGGAATGCAAATTGGTGCAACCTCTCTGGAAAACAGTATGGAGATTCCACAAAAATACAAAGAAGGAACTACCATTCGATCAAGCAATCACACACTTAGGCATATACCCAGAGAATATAAAATCTCTAATCAGGAAAAATATCTACATCCCTATGTTCGCAGCTGAAGTTCATAACAGCCAAGACATGGAAACAACCTAAATGCCCATCAACAGATGACTGGATAGAGAAGTTGTGGTTTATATACTCAATGGAATTCTATGCATCTACTAGAAAAATATAATTTTTCCCTAGGTAACAATCTGGATGGAACTGGAGGGGATCATGTTAAGTGAAATAAATCAGAAAGAAAAAGAGAAATACAGGATAGTTTCTATCATATGTGGAATGTAATGAAATGAAACAAATAAACAGTTAAACCCCAGCAACAACCCACAGACACAAGAAGATGGCTGCTGAAGGAGCTGGGGGAAGAAAGGAGAGAGGAAACAAGCAGTGGTAAAGGAATCTAGAACTCTGGTGGTAGGTGTGATGTAAAATATCCATAGACTGAGAAGCAAATTCAATATCTTAAAATGAGTATGGTTTTTATTTTTCAAAATTTTATTATAAAAAAAAAAGAAATACTAAATCAGAATCATTTCTGGAACTGAGTATCCCAGCAAAGACAGTGACCCAACATCTTGTATCTAGAAGTATCAAATCTTATACTTGTATCACAGTATTGGTCATGTGACAGAGAAGATAATCTTGAATCTATTACACAATTTTTTTAAGTAGCCATTTCCCTAAAGTGTTTCAAATTCTTACCCCAGTCAGTTGCTCATTTTTAAAATTTAGCCTCATTTGTTTTTTGACTTATTGCAGTTTTTTGTTTTTCTATACAAATGTTATATTTTTATAAAGTCCTATGTATCATTCACCTGCATTATAGTTTCTAATTTTAGGCCATGCTTCACATAATTATGCTATTTAAATGCTGTTAAACAATGCTTTTCAAATTTGAAATTGGAAAAATTAAACATAGTTGTGATATGAATACAAAGTTAAATTTCTGTTTGTAGCTACTCTTTCAATTCTGCCTCAGATTAGCTTACTTAATTAATATTTTAAACTTCAAATGAAGTACTTGGGTAAAAAAATAAAATAGCTAAATTAGACATAAACCTATCATTTATCTCACAAGATTTTTATTAATAATTAGTTGAAAATTATCCCAGTATTTTTCACCAGAAACTAATGCAGTTTTCCCTTCACATGTTTTGTACAATTTATCAAATCAAATATGTTTCCATTAATTTATATTGGATGAAACATTAAATAATATGCATGGCTCTTTTAAGTTATAAAAAGTTAGTTCCTGGTTTCAAACTGCATTATTAAGCTAAAGTAATCAATGCCAGAATGATAATGGCATAATAAGAGACATAGGCCAAAGAAATAAAAATTAGAGCTCAGAAATAAACCCATGCATATTATATTAACTAAATTTGACAAGGGAACCAAGAATACTTTATGGAGAAAGAATAGTCTCTTCAATAAGCAGAACTGAGGAAACTGGATAATCATATACAAAAAAAGAAAATTGGACCCTTTTCTTACACCACTCACAAAAATTAATTTAAATTGAATCAAAGATATAAACATAAGATCCAAAATCATAAACCTCCTAGAAGAAACAAAGGGAAGAGCCTATCTTGGCAATAATTTATTTTGAAACACAAGCAACAAAAGCAAAAATAAACGAGTGAAACTATCTCAAATTTGAAAGTTTCTGCATAGAAAAAAATTAACAAAATAAAAAAACATACCTAGTGGGAGAAGATATTTGTAACCCATATACCTATTAAGAAGTTAATATAAAAAAATTCTAATCGCAAGGAATCTGAATAAACATTTTTCCAAGAAAATATAAAAATGAAATCAAAATCTCAATGACATAACATCTCACACCTGTCTGAATGACTTTTATTAAAAAGACAAAAGATGATGAGGTGAGGATGCAGACAAAAGGGAATTCTTGTGCACTCTTGGTGGGGTTATAAACTGATGGGAACTGAATTTCTGTGTTCATGTCAGTATTATAAATAATAGCCAAGACATGAAAACAACCTAAGTGTCCAGCATGGTGACTATAGTTTGGCAATATTGCATCATATACTTGAAAGTTGCTAAGAGATTAGATCATATATATTCTTACCACAACAACAAAAATAGTAATTATGTGAGATAAAAAATGTGTTAACTAATCTTATGGTAATCACATCTCAACATATATATATGTGTGTGTGTGTGTGTATATACACACATATATAGTTTACTCTTATCAAATCATTAAATTGTACACTTTAAATGTACACAATGTTTTCCTCATGATATGTCAATAAATATGAAAAAAGTCCTTAATCCACAAGAAAAATGTTTTAAATTATGGAATAATTGGAAATTATTGAAAAGATGATAGCAAGAGTTTTGTTCTTGAATCTTTTCAAATTCCCACATACAGACTGACTGAGCAACTAAAAAACAAAACCAAAAATCCACAGACAACATTTACCATAAATCTAGTGGGCAAGATTCCCCAATAATCCAGAATCTAATTGAGAACAACCACAAATCTCAAGAACTGTCTTTTCCTGGGTATGTTTAGGAAGCTTCTGATCAGCCTAAGAACAAGACATCTCCAAAAGAGTCAATCAGCAATCACCAGAACAAATAGAGGATCAACATGGGAAAAGCAGCTGAAAAAGGGATTTGGGTCCACTCTCCTTACAGCTGAGCACCAGGGTCAGAAGTGAGGCCCGAAGGGATAGGGGCAATCTTATGCCACATGTCACTTAAAACTGAACCCCAGTGTTCCTTACAGACACAACCACGCAGAGGGGAAACATGGCTCAGAGGAGAAACTGCTAGGAGTAATCAAAATTGAGCTGAACAGGAATAAAGACACAAATGAAAAATGCTCCAGAAAAAAAATGAAGGAAATAGGTCAAGAAATTCGTCAGACAAGCCAATGCATTTTTCAGTACTCTAAGAAGACAAAGCTGTAAGAAGCTTTGTGAAATTAGAAAAGGTATCCCGATCCTGCTTTAGGTGTATATAAAGAGATTTCATATAAAATTTTAATGCTAAAGAATGTAAGTAAAATATTTTATAAAATAATTTTGAGAAAAAATGAGATGAAGAAGCAGAGTGACATTCCTACAGACAGTGCCCCCCCCAAAATGATTAGACACAGAAGACAAGATGATCTCACTCATATGCAGAATATAAAGAAACAAGGTAAAGGAACAAGCTAAGCAAAACTCAGTCCTTGGACTTTAACATCAGAACTAAAGTCAACAGAAGGAAATGAGTGGGGTGTGGGGGAAGTAGTGCTGGGGTCCAATAGACAATGGTGAAGTACTTTTGGTAATTTCGTGAAGGGCAGAGTGTGTTGTTATATGTATGTGAGTGGGGAATTTGCACATATATCGCTTTATATTATTTTGTAAACAAGGTTTCCTTAATAAATATTGTTTTATAATTTAAATATTAAATTATTCATTATTAGATAATTATTAAATATTTAAAATTAAATATTAAAAGATAGTTATTTATATGTTAAAAATTAAAGAATTAGCCATATATAACCTTCCAGAAGAAATGACAAAACTGAACTCAGGAAAATTGGAAACAAAAGAAAAACTTCACTTCAGAAAATCTGGCTTAAAAGAACACAGAAATGAATATATACAATATGTCTTAAATAAACAGATGAAAAGAGAAAAATTAAAAATTAAATCCACAAGTCATGAATAAAGAAATGAAGAGGAATTTTACAGAAAGTCAACATATTGAAAAACAACCAAAAAAGACATGAACCTGTAGTTAATAGGTGTCCCTAAAGAAGTAAAACCACAGTAAGGCACTAGAAAAAATTCTAAAATAAACTAACTCGACAAATTTTCCTGAAACTAAAAAAAGGAAGTTTGAAACTAGAAATTGAAAGAAAATCCACCTAAGAATACTGACCCAAAACAACACTAAGTCATGTCCTAAAATGACAGACTTTAAAGAAAAAGATAAAATTCCTTGGTTATCTGTGAAAAATTACAAATGACTGATAACAGGAGTGAAAGTAGATCATCCTAAGAGTTTTCAATAATAGCACTCTTTGCCAAAAGAAAATGGAGTATAAAAACTAAAGATGTGTAAAGAAAGAAAATGTGATTTTTCTCCCCTGAAACTTCCATGTCTCAAAAATTTCTAACTTTAAGATCACATCTACAAGTTTCCTATAACCAAAGATGCAGTTCATCTGACTCTGGGCATCAGAATATATTTGAAGATTTTTGGGTTCTCTTACTTCCTTATTTCTCACTTTGAATTTTAAGTTCTGCAAAATGCTTTTCTACACAACACAGTCTCTTCTAATGGATAATATTTCTTATGACATGAACTGGAAAATCACATGGGCAACTCTTTATGTGTCAGTAGAAATTTGAAAAAAAAAATCTATTCCTGAGTTGACAACATCTAGCATAGGTAATAACAACAAAATAACATCCTGTATGTTGACTCTACTAAATATAAGCCAGGCTAAAGAAATAGGTAAAATTTCCTTAACACAAGAGTTTTTTCTCTGAGTTTCTTGGAAGAGGTTTTGCTTTGAAAGAGGTAAGGTATTAACAGAGGTGACTTCATAATTGCTGTGCAACAAAATACCCCAAATTTTGCACTTAAAACAATAAGCAGTTATTTCAGAGTTTTTATAGGTAACTGTCCAGGAAAAGCATGCCAGGGTAGTTACGGTTCAGGATCTCTTATGAGGTCACAGTCAAGTCAGGACCGTAGTCATCCCAAAGCCCCACAGAGAAAGAGCTGCTTGCGTGCTCACACATGGTTGCCAGCAGACTTGGTTCTTTGGCACATGAACCTCTTCATAGGCTGAGGATCTTTGCAACATAGCAGTAGGTTCCCTCTCACCAGCCTGCCTCATGATAGGGCAACTGGCTTCCAAGCTCGAGAGCAAGTTCTGAGAGCACATCTAGATAAAAGTCAGAGTCTTTTTCTGTAATCTAATGTGAGAAATGACCTCACTCCTGGCCTATTCATTAGATGAGAGTCTACAACCTACTCTTATGGAGATGAATATTAAGCTCCACCACTTAACGAATATAAAATAATTTTCAGATATATCTTTAAAACCATCATAAGAGACATTGGGTATCCTCATGTAAAATTATACTGCTTGTCTCTAATAAAAAGTAATGCTTGCCTAAGCATTGACTACTGCCTAGATTAAAAAAGATTTAACTATAGTGAAACTTGAAATGGAATCTCAAATGCCACTAGGGCACCCACACTCATGGGATTGAACCTTGTCCCTTCTCCTCTGTACTGACAACTACTATCCAGAAGTTCTCCCTTAGCATGAGGGGGTCCAGTTTAAAGTCATAACTAGAACCTGAGCAGCAAAACAAATTTTCATAAGGAAAGATGAATTTTCCCAAGAGAAAAAGTGAGAAGCATGTAATAATTTTACCATGGCTAAAATAGGTGACATTGAGGAGAAAGATGGAACACATTTTTTCTAAGGCATATTCTTACCAAAGATCTAAGACTTCCAATTAATTTAAAGCTATAACCTCTATACGCCCCACATTGACTATATGATAGGAAAATATCTTCTTCCATTAAGTAAGTTATTGTTTCACTTTGATGATAGTTTATTTCACTGTGCAGACCTTTTTAGTTTGATGTAGCCCTGTTTTTAAATTTTTGCTTTTGGTGCACCCTGGCTGGAGCAACAGTTAGGTCAGTCCAAGGGAGCAACCACATATCCCCGAGTTAGAGCCCCGGGCCCAGGGGAAAGCAACTATTGAAATAACTAAATAAATGATGTTTCTTCTCTCTCTTCCTGCCTACTTGCCTTAATTTCTGCATGCACTTTTCCTTAAAAAAATTTAAAAAAAATTTTTTTTGCTTTTGTTTCCCTTGCCACTGAAGTCCAAAATCAAAAGACTTCCTTATGACCAATGTCAAGTACTGTGTCACCTATATTTTCTTCTATGTGTTTTTATGGTTTCAACTCTTATATCCAAGTCTTTCACCCATTTTCAATTAATTTTTATATATGTGATATAGTTTATAGAATATTGAATTTGAACCTGTCTGTGTGCTTTTCACAGAGTTCTAGTGCCTTTTACCACTACCTTGTTAATTCCCTCCTTTCTTTGTCCTGCCCCCACTCCCATAACCACAGTTTTGCATCTTGTGAATTTTATAGAGGTTTATCTGCTCATTTGTTTTGTTTCTTTATATTCCACACATGAGTGAAACCGTCATTTACTTATCTTTTTTTCCTGACTTATTTTGCTTCAAATGATCACCGCCACTTCCATCCAGGTTGTTGCAATGAGGAGGAAATAAGCCTCAGGAATAAGAGGGAATAAGCTTCAGGGAATAAGTCTCAGGAAATAAGCCTCAAGAAATAAGCCTCAGGATGAGGAAGGAATAAATCTCAGGAAATAAGTCTCAACTGAATTTACTATCTCACCAACCCAAGTCCCAAGCTGTAAATAACTTCTGCTTATCACAACCACTAACAGACCTACCCTGGTCCCACTTGCCAGAAAGAAGTAATGGAAAATTCCAGAGACCCACCTCTACCTTACTCTAACCCACCCTGGAAATCCCTGCCTATAAAATCTGTGATTTACTCCTGTTCAGCACACCAGTCTTTGCAGACCACTCCACTGGTGTTAAATAAAATCCTTTCAACTCTCCCTGAGTGAGTGAAATATGTTGCTTGAGTATATCACACCACAGTTTCTTTATCCAGTCATCTGTTGTTGGGTATTTGGTTGTTCCCATGTCTTTTTCGCTATTGTGAATTTTGCTACTGTGAACATAAGGGTGCACTTATTTTTTCTGATTGGTTTTTATGTTTTCTGAGTTTGTCTGGAAGTGGCATTACTGGATCAAATGGTAGGCTCATTTTTTTTGGATGACTTACCATACTGTTTCCCAAAGAAGTTGCACTAATTTATATTCCCACCAACAGTGTAGAAAGATTTAGTTTTCCTCAACAACCTCTCTTAATACTTGTTTCTAGTCTTTCTGATATAGGCCATTCTCATTCGTTTAAAGTAGTATCTCATTTTGGTTTTACTTGCATTCTTCTGATGATGAGTAATGGAGAACATGTTTTCATGTATCTCTAGACCATCTGGTGTCTTCTGTAGACAGGTGTCTATTCAGACCTTCTGCCCTCTTCTTGAGTGGGTCGTTTGATTTTTTTGTTGTTGAAGTGTTTGAGCTCTTCATATATTTTGAAAATTAAGCTCTTGTCTGATGTATGTCATGAAAATATCTTCTCCCATTCACTGGGTGCCTTTTTGTTTTAGTGATTACTTTCACTGTGTAGAAACTTTTTGGTTTGATGTAGTCCAATAATATGGTTTTATTCTAGTTTTCTTGCTGTATGTGTCCTTTTCCCAAAGACATCGCTGAAGATGAGGTTATGGAACATTTCTCCTGTTTTCCTCTATGTATCTTATGGGTTTCATGTCTTATTTTGTTACAAAATAACCAACAAGATCAGAGAGATACACCAGAGTTAAAGAGAATTGAAGGGGAGTTTATTAACCAGCGGCTACAAGGAGGAGAGCACAACCCAAATAGAGTAGCCCCATACTCAAATAGCGCGGGGTATTTATAGCTTGGCTTTTCCCGGTGTGCCGGGTTGTGTGTGTTAGCAGTTTACAGAAGCTGAACAGGCGGTTATCATCACACAAGGAAGTTGTTTACAGTAATTGTTTACATAGCAGGGGTTACACCCAAAATGTCTTAAGCTATCTGTTTTATATTTAACTTCTTCCTAGATCTCAGCAGATTAACAGAAACCCCTCTAGCCAAGGTTTTCCTCACTGGGCTGGTACCTAGCATTCCAGGTGCCAAGGTTTCCATTCCACTGACAAAAGCATTGAGTATCTAAAAAGAAAGTGGTGACCTCAGGACTTTGTGGTTTACAGAGTAAGCCAGCAAAAATGAAGTTTTTCTAGTTCCTTGTTTCAGTATCCAAGTATTTGGCCCATTTTAATGGTGTGTGGTACCACCAAATATTGCTTCATTTTTGCTGCTGGCTGTCCAGTTTTCCTAGTATCATTTGTTGAATAGATTTTCCTTCCTTCATTGTATGTTCTTGTTTTCTTTGTCATAAATTAACTGCCAACATAGATGTGGTTTTACTTATGGGCTCTCAATTTTATTCCACTGGTCTGTTTCCTGTTTTTGTTCAAATACCTTAGTGTTTTGATGATAATCACTTGGTAGTATAATTTGAAATCAAGGAACATGACTCCTCCATTTATTTTGAGGATTACTTTGGCTATTTGAGATATTTTTCAATTTCATACAAACTTTAGAATTATTATTCAATTTGCTTTAAAAAATGTTCCTGGAATTTTGATAGTAAATACATTAAATCCGTATATTGCTTTGGGTAAGATGTCCATTTCAACTATGTTAGTTATTCCAATCCATGAGCATGGAATATTCTTCCATTTCTTTTATGTCTTCTATTTATTTTATCAATATCTTATAGTTTTCAGTGTATAGGTCTTTCACCTCAATTTTTAAGTTTATTCCCAGATATTTCATCTTTCATGATAAAATTGTGAATGGGATTTCCTTATTGAGGTCTCCTTCCCTTAGTTCATTTTTTGCATATAAAATGATATTGTGGTTCCTGTTGATTTTATATCTTTGCTATATTTGCTTATTTTTTCATTTTCATTTCATTTCAACATTTTTTGTTGTCTTTTAGGCTTTCCAGTTATAATACCATAAGATTTCCAAATAATTTTATTTTTTCATTTCCAATTTGGATTTTTTTTTCATTTTTTGTTTGTTTGTTTTTGCTTTATTTATTCTGGCCAGGACTTCCAGAATTATTTTTGAATAGTAGTGGTGAGAATGAGAA
This sequence comes from Solenodon paradoxus, assembly GCA_004363575.1. Classification (NCBI taxonomy): domain Eukaryota; kingdom Metazoa; phylum Chordata; class Mammalia; order Eulipotyphla; family Solenodontidae; genus Solenodon; species Solenodon paradoxus. The sequence goes on from RJWH01001908.1 coordinate 285,396, forward strand.
TCCTTGTCTTGTTCTGGATCTTAGGGGACTATCTTTCAGTTATTCATCACTAAACACAATGTTAGGGAAGAGAGGAGTCAAGATGTCAACTGGGAGAATGTGCTGGATTTCCTCCCCACAGACCATATCAGCAAGAGCAAAGAGAAAAACCACATGATCATATCAATAGATGCAAAGAAAGTCTTTGACAAGATCCAACACCCATTCGTAATTTTAAAAAACACTCCTTAAAATTGGAATAGAAGGTACATACCTCAACATAATAAAGGCCATATACAATAAACCCACAGTCAATGGTGAAAAATTTAAAAATTGAAATAACCAGAAACTGACTCATACACATAGAGTTAATCTATGACAAAGGAGCCAAAAGCATATAATGGAGAAAGTCTCTGCAATAAATGGTGTTGGGAAAACTGGGTAGCCACATGCAAAAGAATGAAGCTAGGCAACTCTCTAACACCAGGCACAAAAATTAACTCAAAATGGACTAGAGACTTGGACATAAGACCAGAGACCAAAAAATTCTTGGAAGACAACATAGGAAATATTTCCCATGACATTAGCCATAGAGATCTTTGGGGACTCAGGTCTAACATCAAGGGAAAGAAAAAGAAAAATAAACAACTGGGACAATATCAAACAAAAAAGAACTTGTTCACAGTGAAAGAAAACATCACCAAAACCAAAAGGCAGCCTAATAACTGGGAAAAGATACTTGCATTTAATATTTCTGACTAAGACCTAATACTAAAACATACAAAGAACTCATAAAACTCAGTAACAGAAAAACTGGCAACCCAATCAAAAAATGGGAAGAGGAATTGAAGAGACATTTTTCCAAAGAGGACATACGGATGACCAATAAGTACATGGAAAGATGTTCCTACTAGTTAGCTATCAGGGAAATGCAAATCCAAACAACAGTGAGATATCACCTTACACCTGAGAGACTATTATCCAAAAGTCTGGAAACAACAAATGTTGGTGAGGATATGGAGAAAAGGTAACACTTTTGTACTGTTGGTGGGAGTGCAAATTGGTACAGCTCCTAAGGAAAACAGTATGGAGATTCCTCAAAAAGTTAAATATGAAAATCCCATATGATCACACCACCCCACGTCTGTGTGTTTATGCAGAAAATACAAAAACACTGACTTGCAGAGATTTATGCATTCCCCATGCTTATTGCAGCCCTATTCACATTAGCTAAGAACTGGAAACTACCTAAATGCCCAACATTAGATGAATAAGGAAAATGTGATTTTATATATATAGGGGGAGAGGGGAGAGAGAGCGATAATACTACACAGCCCTTAGAAGGGATGAAATCCTTTCATTTGTCATTTGTCAGCAACATGGATGGATCTTGAGGGGATTATGCTAAGTGAAATAATTCAAAAGAAGAAAGATAGATATCAGATGATCTCACTTAAATGGAATGTGAATAGATAAAGCATAGCAACAGACAAAGCAAAACCAACCAAGATACTTGCAATAGAACTGAGGTTACCAATAAGGAATGAGATAGGGTGTAGGAAGTGGTAGAAGGTGGGGAGACCATTGAACAATGTTTAAAAACACTTGGTGATTTGGTGGAGGACCCGTTATGTTGATATTTATCTAAGGAATGGGATACTGCACTTAAGGGGAACCTACACGATGAGTTTATTTTAATTTTTAAAACACAGTTACTGCAATAAATAAAAAAAATAAAAATAAAAAAATACAATGTTGTGGGTCTGTCATAGATGGCTTATATTATGTTGAAATATATACCTTCTCTTCCTATTTTGGTGTGTTTTTATTTTGAATGGCTGTTGAATCTTGTCAAATGTTTTCCTTGTGTCTGTTAATATGATCACATGATTTTTTCCCCCCTTTTCGATGTGGGATATTGCATGGATTGATTTGTGTTTGTTCAATCATCATTGCTTCCTTGAATAAATCCCAGTTGGTCATGATGTATAATTTTTAATGTGTTGTTGAATTCAGTTTGCCAAAATTTTTTGAGGATTTTTGTATCTATATTCATCAGTGATATCAATTTTCTTTTTTGGTGCTTCTTTGCAGAGTTTGGAATCAGTGTAATATTAACCTCATAGATGTTTAGGAAGTTTTTCTCCTCTTTGCTTTTATCAAAAAGTTAAGAAGGATGGTGTTACATCATCTTTGAATGTTTGAGAGAAGTTACTAGTGAAGCCATCTAATCCTGGGCTCTTTTTCTCAAGAAGGTTTTCATTACTGCTTCAATTTTTGTGCTTGTGATTGGTCTTTTCAAGCTATCTATGTCCTGGATTAGTTTTGGAAGTTTGTAGAATTCTAGAAATCTTTCCAATTCTTCAAGATTGGTAAACTCCTTTGCATAGAGGTGCTAAGAGCTACTACATAAAAGTGTTCATGGTAGTCTCTTAGGAGCTTTTAAATTTCTGAAATGTCTGTACTAATCTCCCCTCTTTCATTTCTGGTTCTTACTAGGGTTTTCACTCTTTTGTTATTTGTTAGTCTGACTAAAGATATATCAATTTCGTTTGTTTTTTTTCAAAGAACCAGATTTTAGTTTCACTGATTTTTTAAAAGGAATGGTACAGGCAAGAATGAAGGCAGAGACAGGCAGTCAGGAAGAGAGAGGAGGAAGATATATTTATTTCATTTATTTGTTCCTTATGTTGTTCCCCTGAGCCCAGGTCTCAAACTTGAGTCCTTGGGATGTATGTGGGGTACATCTGGTGGCCCTAGCCACTAGATCTCCAGGGTATGCCTCACTGATTTTTTTAAGGATCTTCTTGTTTTAGATTTCATTTAGTTCTGTTCTGATTTTATTATTTCCTTCCTTCTGTTGAATTTGGTTTCAGTTTCTTTTCTTTTTTTAATCCCTTCAGATATGTGGTTAGATGTTTAATCTGAAATGTCTCTCAGTTTTTGATGTGTGCGTCTATTGCTATAAACCTTTCTCTTAGAAGTTCTTTTGCTACAAGTGACCTAGTTTTATTCTTTTGCATGTGGCTGTCAAATTTTCCCAGCACCATTTGTGGAAGCGACTTTCCTTTCTCCCTTGTATGCTTTTGGCTTCTTTATTGTAAATTAACTGTCCATATATGTGTGGGTTTATTTCTGCACTCTCAGTTCTATTCCATTGTACTTACATCTGTTTTTATTCAAGTGCGTACTGTTTTGATTACTATCACGTTATGTTAAATGTCTCTCTTAACTATCAAAGAGTGTCATACCTCCATTTTTTCTTTTTTCCTGAGGATTGCTTTGGCCATTTAGGGTCATCTGTGATTTTAAACAAATTGTAGTATTGTTTATTTAATTTCCTTAAAAAAATTCATTTGAATTTTGATAAGGACTGCAATAAATCTGCCAATCGCTTTAGGCAAGATATCCATTTTAGCGATGTTAATTCTAATACAGGAGCATAGAATATATAATATATTTCCATTTCTTTGTGTCCTCTATTTACCTTAACAATGTCTTAGTTTTCATTGCATAAGTCTTTAATCTTCTTTAAGTTTATTCCTAGGTATTTAATACTTTTGATGCAATTATCAATGTGATTCTTTTCGATCATTATTTTTTTTGCGGAAGAAGTATTTTTTTGTAGAGAAGACTCAGCTATGTACACTTAGCCCAGTTTAACAGTTTGATGTCAAGTTCTTTACCCTTTGCCTCTTCCAGCTTGTCAATTCTAACCATCAGTTTTGAACCCAGGACTTCACCTCCCCCAGTTAGGGTGGATCTTATCATGTCTGTCATTGTAATTGGTCCTGATAGCTTCTACCAATGTAGCCAGAGCACCTTTGTCTTTCAAGTTAACCTATGTGACGGTGACTCTATACAGGTCTTCTAGCTTAGTCTTACCCTTGATAATGTGGTAGGGAACTCCACCAGCTAGATGGGGTCACATCATGTGCAATAGTCAGATCCGAACCTTCTTGTTCTCCACGAAGGTGGTGACAATATTAACCCCTGCCTGAAGGACAGATGACTTCTTCATGGGGACATCTCCTTTGCCAGCAGGTTTCTTCTCGATCCGGCCAATAATCACTGCTTCTTCTCTTGCTTGGTTTCTGGTCTCTTGCGGCCCGATTAAGCACTTGAGTAGTTGTTTGGCAGGTCAGGGCCTGGGTAAACTGGTAAAAGGTGGGAGGCACTTTAAGCCACTTAAAGAGGATACCCATTTGCCTCTGAGGCTGGATATACTGGGGCCATTTGACAAAGACAGTGAGGTCCTTTTTAAGCCAGTTGTCCTGTCCATTGCCAAAATTCTTGGGCTTTTTCCCAAATAGGGAATTTACCACCTTTTTGCCTCTTGCTTCTTTATGACAGCAGGGTCTAGAACCACCTTCTTCCCCTCGGCATTCATTCCTTTTGGCATCTTGGACCACTTAAGAAGAATGGGATTATTTTCTTCATATCTTTTCTTCTAGGTCATTATTTGCATATAAAAACAACAGATTTTTATGTATTAATTTTGTAGCCTTCCTCTTTACTGTATTCATTTATAGTTTTGAATAGTTTTTCAGTGGAAACTTTACAGCTTTCTATTTATATATTCATGTCATTGTCAATTAGTGATAGTTTTATTTCTTTTCTAATTTAAATTATTTCTTGTTATTTCCCAATTATTCTGACTAGGACTTTCAATACCATGTTGAATAGTAATTGTGTGAGAACACCCTTATCTTGTTCCTGATCTTAGAGGAAAAGTTTTCAGTTTTTCATCAGTGGGTATGATGTTAGCTATGGATGTCATATATGTCCTATATTATGTTATTTTCATCCCTTATTTCCTCATTTTATCGAGATTTTGTTTCATGAATGGGTGCTGAATCTTGTCAAATGCTTCCTCTGCATCTACTGATACCATAAGATCTTATCCTTCCTTTTGTTGATATGGTGTATTAAATTAATTGATTTGTGTTTGCTGAACCATCCTTTCATTCCCAGAATAAATTCCACTTGATCATGATGTATGATCTTTTTGATGTATTATTTAGTTTCACGTGCTAGTATTTTGTTGAGGATTTTGCATCTATGTCCATCAGAGATATTGGTCTTCAATTCTCTCTCCCTCTCCCTCTCCCTCTCCCTCTCCTTCTCTCTCTCTCTCTCTCTCTCTCTCTCTCTCTCTCTCTCTCTCTCTCTCTCTCTCTCTCTCTCTCTCTCTCTCTCTCTCTCTCCCTCTCCCTCTCTCTCTCTCTGTGTTATCTTTCTCTGGTTTTAAAATCATAGTAATGTTGGACTCATAAAATATATTTGAAAATGTTCTTTTTTCTTTGATTTTTTGGAGGAGTTTAAAAAACATAGGTACTAGGTCTTCTTTGATTTTTTGGAGGAGTTTAAAAAACATAGGTACTAGGTCTTCTTTGAAGGTTTGGTAAAACTCACTAGTCTGGTATTGGGTTTTTCTTTGGGGGAGACTTTTTATTACTGTTTCAATTTTCTATTCGTCTATTCAGGTTTTTTTCCTTCCTGACTCAGTCTTGAAAGTTTATATGATGCTAAGAATTTGTCTCTCTCTTCTAAATTATGTAAATTTTGGCATAGAAGTAGCTTTGTAGCCTTTGTATCTTGTATCTGTTATAACTGATTCTCTTTCATTTCTAATTCTGTTTATTAGTTTTCTCTCTTTTTTTCTTAATGAGTCCTACCAAAATTTTATCAATTTTGTTTATCTTTTCAAAGAACCAACTCTTGGTTTCATTGGTCTTTTGTATTGTCTTTTTTTTTTTTTTTTGATTTGCGAAGTTTTCTTAAACTTGTACCATCTTAGGAATGTGTTATTTAAATAATGAAGCATTCCCTTTATAATGTCAAAGTTTGCCCACTACCCAAGTTAAACCATCTAGAATAAGAAAAAAACCTCAATTTGTACCAATTCAATAGCTTGTTCTTAGACAATGCAGTGAGACAAGATTCTTATCTTTCTAATCAAGAAGCTAGCATGCTAACCATAGGTACATAGATTTTAAAAAGAATAGATACTCGTGTGTAATGTTATCCTCTGATATGATAATTTCAGTGAAATTTGCATTACGGTAAGATAATATAAATTACCAAACTTAATTCAAGAAGCTTAGGAAAAGCTAAATGCAAAATACTGTTGACATGCTCTGGTAGCCTATTGGCTTAGTCCACTACTGTACAGTTCACATACATACCAAGGACCTTGGTTCAAGACCTGGGGCCAGGAGAAAAACCAAGATGAATAAACACTTCTTCCTCCTCTGTCTCCCTGCCTACCTACTTGCCTTCAATTCTGGCTGCATGTTTTTTCCTTAAAAAAAAAAATACAAAAGGAATGGAAGAAATTTTCTCCAACAACCTACTACTCTTATTGCCTTCAACATCTGTAGACACAGCAGATTTTAAATTTAGTTTTATATTATTAAATAATATATAATTGGTATAGACCTTCAACTGTTCTCAAATATTAAAAAGATTAACAAGTTTCTAAGTGTGGGATTTTATATATATGCATAAATATATACATACTTTCAAAGATGTTTCATTAAGAAAAATTCTCAATAATATCTAAAGTCAACACTGTGGTAAAAGAATCATGTTGAAAGAGGATTGCAAGGATGGTTTATGATCATGAAATTGCCCCATGCAATCCAATGGTGTCTCAGAAATGTCACTGAGAAGTTTAAGGAAACCGGAAAACAGCTGTCATCTTGGTTGACCAGCCATGAAGTTGACCAAACCATCTTCTTGCTCTTATCTTTTACTTTTACACTGAATTCCATACCTAGTCAAACATTTTGTTTCTGCAATCATACCTATCCACCATCTTCAGTTTCTCCTCTATAGGATGAATTCAGTCAACACAAGCCTGATGTAGCACCTCCTACTTTTACAAAGTTCTTCCTGGACCCTTATTGCCTCCAATACATCACTCTATTTGTCGGACATCTTTATTGCAAAATTCATTGAGAAATACATCTGTGATTATTGCCCTTCATCTTCTCACCTCCCTTTTTCTCTCTCTCATACTTTCTGTAGTTTTTTGTACTCAAGGCATTTATGATCTTCATTCTATTAAATTAAATGGTCAATTCTCAGTCCTCATTTCACCTAACCTCTCAGTTAGTTGACCACTTTGATCATACTGTTCTTCTTAGAATACTTCCTTAACAGATCCAGGGACCTCCCACTCTCAGGCTCTTAGTGAATTCTGATTCTTCCCTCCTGCAACCATAGACTTATTCCTAATTCAAATCCACTTCAGCAAATAGCATCTACATTTATCTTTTTGCTCAAGACAACCACAAGTCATCCTTGACTATTTTTCCTCACATCACATTATATCTGGATAAATAGTAAACTTCCATTAATTTGAAATTTTGCCTTGAAAATGAATCCTAAATATAACCATTTCTCACTGCTTACCATTTCACCAGTCCATCCATGCAAGTATCATTTCTAGCTTACTCCAGTAATAATTTCATTCTTGTTCCAACAGTCAATTCTCTATTACAACCATTTAAAATCCTATCATTTAAAATTCCAGTAGGTTGCCATAACATTTATTCCATCAGAACAAAATCAAAATTTGTTATTTTGGCCAAAGTCCTACATGATATCACTCCTGCATATCTATGGATTTACTCATTTCTCCATTCCTATGTTTACACTCTATTGGAGACATGCTGGCCATCTTAGTATTCTTCCAAAATTCCAAGCTTATTTCTAACTTTATCAAACAAGCTTCTTCACTTTATTCAAACTGGTTCAAATGTCACCACCTTGATGCTTTTTTGAATACACAGAAATTGTTCATCTCTGTAAATTGCTTTTTTTTAATTGTTCTTGATTGCTTTTAGAGTTGTACCCTAGTGGCTCAGGTCCTAAGCCTAAACCTATAACTGGGTCTTAGACCATGTAAAACCCAAGGACCTGGGTTTGAGACCAAGGGCCAGGAGAAACAACCAAAAATAAGTAAAAAAAATTTTAAATTCTTTTTCCTCTTCCTCTTTCTGATTCTTCTTGCTTCATTTTTCTCAAGGAAAGGTACAGGTAGGAATGAAAGCAAGATGAGGCAGGCAGGAAGGAAGAGAGAGGAGGAGGACGCACTTTATTTATTTTATTTAGTTGTTCATTGGGATTGCACCCACCGGTCCTGGGACCTTGAGATATATGTGAACCACTCAAACCCTACTCCACCAGCGTGCGCCCAAACAAACCAGTTTTAGTTTTTCAGATTTATAACAAAATTGAATGGAAGGTACAGAAGAAGACCCCTGCCTTCCCCTTTTATCCAACATCACTCACCAGTGGGTGCTTTTGCTACAATTGGAACCTATATTGAGACATAGTCTTCATTCCTCAAAGTCCTTAGTTTACCTTCAAATTCACTTTTGGTGTTGCATATTATATGGGTTTAAACAAATGGATAATGACATATGTCCATCATTATAAAATCATACAGAGTATTTTCACTGCCTTCAAAATCCTTTGTGCTCTGCCTACTCATTTCTCCCACATCCATGGAAATCAAAAATATTTTTGTCTCCATAATTTTTCCTTCTCTAGGATATCATATAATTGGAATCATATAGTATTTATCCTTTTTAGACTATCTTCTTTAACTTAATAATATGTATTTAACTTTTCTCTATGCGATATGCATTTTTCCTACAGTAATGTACATTTGAGGATTCTCTTTTTATAGCTTGAAAGCTCAATTCTTTTTAGCACTAAGTACTCTGTTGTCTGGGTATACCATAGTTTATTTACCCCTTCACCTAATGAAGGATATCTTGGTTGCTTCCAAGTCTTGGCAGTTATTAATAAAATTTGAATAAGCAATTATATAAAGGTTTTTGTGTAGAAATAATTTTCATTCCTTTGAGTAAATACCAAAGAGTATGATTACTGGGTTTTATGTTAGAAATATGTTCAATTTTGTAAGAAAAAACTACAGTACTTTTTTCCAGAGTAGATATACCATTTTGTATCCCCATCAGCTGTGTTTGAGAGTTCCTCCTGCTCCACACTCTTGCTAGGATTTGGTGTTGTCAGTTTTCTAGGTTTTGACCATTCTAATAGGTGTGTAGTGGTATATTATTGTAATTTTAACTTGCGTTTCCCTGACATAATATAGAACGTCTTTTCATACACTTACTTGCCATTGGTGTATTTTCTCTAAGTGTCCATTAATCTAGTTAATTTCTTTCTTACTTTTCTAAGAGAGGAAGGAAGGGAGAGAAGGAAGAAGCATTTTTAAGAAAGAAAGGAAGCGGGGAAGTGGAGGTAGAAACATATTAACTTATCTAGTTAACTATCAATTTATTTTATGGTTGTTGCCACCAACCCTGGGTCTCCCAGGTTCCCTGAGCTTTACA